>JAGVSP010003152.1:0-24422 GCA_022494985.1 Micrasema minimum | reverse complement strand
AATTCCGAAATATCCAAACGGTTAGGCGCGCAGTGGAAAGACTTATCCGAAAGTGAAAAGAGACCGTTTATCGACGAAGCCAAACGTTTGCGTGCTGTGCACATGAAGGAGCATCCCGATTACAAATACAGGCCGCGTAGGAAAACAAAGACCTTGGCCAAGAAACAAGACAAGTACCCGATGGGAATGGGTGGAGTAGGAGGCCTCATGTCATCTAACGAGTCCCGCGCGCCGCCTTCCCAGCCACCGACCCCCTCGAGAGAAATGTACCAGATGCCCAACGGGTACATGCCCAACGGGTACATGATGCACGATCCCGCGGCATACCAGCAGCAGCCGGGATACGGCTACCCGCGCTACGACATGAGCCAGATGCAGCATGGCAGCATCAACTCGTACATGAACTCCGGTTACGGGATGTACGGCGCGGCGGCCGGGCAGGGCTCGCCCTACGTGCAGCAGCCCGGCTCCCCGTACGGCGCGCAAGGCTCGCCGGGCGGCTACCCGCTGCAAGGCTCGTGCCAGTCGCACAGCCCGAGCGGGTCCAGCGCCAAGTCGGAGCCGCTGTCCCCCGGGCCGCCCATGAAGCGCGAGTTCGGCGCGCCGCCCGCGGAGCACGCCCTGCTGGGCATGAAGCGCGAGTACGCGCCCGACGCGCTGCCCAGCATGAAGCGAGAGTACCAGGACCCCATGGCCATGAAGCGCGAGTACGGCCAGCCCGACCTGAGCCACATCATCAACATGTACCACGTGCCGGAGCCCGAGCAGCGCGCCTACGCCGCGGAGCGTGCCCTGCCCCTCATGTGAGACGCGGCCTTCCCGGGCGCGGACATCGACATCCCGCCGCTCTGAGCCTCAGTGCCGTGTGATCCGAGAACTGTTTTCCATTTTTTGTAAATACTCGGTCTAAGTCCTTCTTCTCGGTTAACGTGATTATTAGTTTTGATAAAGTTTTGTATAATTATGAATGATTACGGACGCTAATGCGCCACCGCCGCCGCCGCCGAGAGAGAACGGCACGGGCGTGCTCGTTACAATATTTCGCCGGCGCGCTGCGATCCGATATCGGTAGCGTAGATGTCTTATATTTATGAAATGACGAATTTATTTAGATCGGTTATATGATTATTATACTTTGTATTTAGGCCATACCCGAAGGATGAAGCGTTATGATTTCTGTTGAGTTGTGCCCTGTAAATATGTCCGTGTAGGGTCCTGGTTCGGGGAACGAGCCGCCGCTGGCGCAGGTCGGACTTCCCCGAAGGTTCCGCCCATCCCAGTGCTTTTACTATTCGGTTATCTTTATTGTTGTTAGTCGAATCCTCGTGAAATATTGACAAATGTTTATAATTTTATTGACAAATTTGATTACCTACAAAGTGTACGAGAGGCGGCGTGAATGCGCGATGGAATGAATGATAAATGTGAAAACCAAAAATACGAACAACCTGTAAATACTTATAGCCTGTAAAACAAAAACAAATATTAGAATTAAGCAAAGAGGGTTATTGGCTACACTATCTAGCTAGTCCCGGCACTAACTGACATTCCGATAGACTATAATAATTCTTACTATAATATCTAATTATCATGCATTGTACAAATTATAAATTGTTCACGAATCAAACTGAATATGACATGCAAATTTAATAAGTATGCATTTTTTCATTATACAGTGAGTGTTAATAGTCAGTGGATTAAAAATATACGAAATTTGAAGTTAAAACTTTGTGTATTTGTATTACCTGCTTGGCTCCTTCTTCCTGTAACCATCAGCTCTGGGCTGATCTGGAGTCTTCAACTTCCAGGTAAACATTTCTTACCATATGTTCCAGAGCTTACTACACTAATCATCACTGCCACTACCCTCCGAGACTACACCTACACATTACAAGCTTCACTAATCTTTACTTCCAGGACAAGATTACTTTACTTGCATATTTTGCTGACACATTTATCTTATTACATTTCCTTCAAACATTATTTTGTGCTTATACTGGAGAAAAAAACGGATGGCGCCAAGTGTTTTCACTTAAAGCATAACTCATTTATCTCTGGGTATATTTGTAAAAACAATACTGCCCAAGGGAACATCTTGACCATAAAAAGAAAAGCTAACCAATTTACTGTTTCCGAAAAAGTTGTCCCTTTTTTTACTTGGAAGTGCAAAGTACCTACTCTGCAAACAACATATTTTTACCCATAAGATTAGAAAGGTACAAATAAAATCAGTCGTAAATATGGCTGAAGATAAAAAAACACATAGCATTTATGTGAAACCTGAGTCTTGCTAAATAATTTTTAACAAATTAGCATTAAACTTTAAAAAAAAAAATTCAAGTAATTTAAAAAAAAGGGTTGTCTGAGAAATACTTATTAGTAGGTAAATGTTAATATTTCCAGGAAGTACATATTTGACATCATTATCCATTTTCAATTTTGACTGATAGTGGTTACTAAAATAAATTAGTGTAATGACCTATTGGCATCTAATAATATGAAGTTTATAAAACAGTTAATAATAATGAATTGATGCAGAAATGCATAATATGTATATACCATACCTATATGTATACTAATAATATTATTACCTACAGTACTTGGTGTACTATTCACTCTTTATATCTTTATAAATAAGATTAAGGAAGTATTTAATTTAAAAGAAATAAAATCCTTAAATCCTTATATTTATAGGATTTTTGTATTACATACTTTCAAAAGTACATACTTACAGCTGATTTGGGAGTCAAAATTGCAATAGCTTCTTCCACGTGTAACTTCTAATCATTCCTACCACGTGTAAATTCACTTTTTAGCTAAAGGGCATTATAAAAATACATGTTGGCATAGTTCTAATTTTAAAGTAAACACAACCAAAACAGCATCTACTAATTGCAATATTATCTTTTGCACTACCTACTTAGAATGGTTTAACTTTATTAAATTTAAGTATACTCGTACAAGCAAAGAACATCAGTACACGGAACACACCAAATCGTATTTTGTATAGGTATTCCAGAAAAAAAAAAACTTTGTAGCTGATTTCGATATGCATTACTTAGTCCATATCTTATTATTCAAATGAGATTTATGCTCCTAATCATATTATTATATAACTAGTCTATATATTCAAAGGACACATTTCACAAAAAGATTTAAACGTTGTCCAAGGTATTGATTGTAATGAGAGAAAAATCTGTTGTGGACAAAACATGATACGATGTGTTGCTCCTCAATCAGTAAATATTGTATGATAACAATATTAAAATTAAACGATAGTAATACCTACCCACAAATTAATGGATCGATCCTATTTTGTACTGAAATTATTCAATAACTTATTGTTTATGTACACATTTTTTTTCAAGTACCTACCCGGTAATATTTTTTTATTATTTTGTCCCCTTAATTAACTTTAAGCTTAATGAAAGACTATTACTAATGATAGAATTGGCATTCACTTTCTAAGACTTTGTAGTTTAGATTTTTACTAGTTAATAGATGCATAATAATATAGAATAAACATTTTACCTATAAGGTTCACCTATTGTGAGGTTTCTTACACCCGTCGATAGGAGAACTGTGGAACTCGAAACCTTAGAAAATGTTTCAGTTTATACTTTTAAAAAATATTCGTAAATGACACCATCATGAATGACACAAATTCTTAAAATGGCTATACTTGCGTGCAAATGCAATAAATGAATACTTTAATTCCCAAAAAAAAGATTCCGATGAGAATATGCATTAAACTTTGCAATAATAAAAAACCTTTTATACTTATACATAGGTTATTACAGTATAGTTCCCCTAGTGGAGTAGTAGATAGCACGTTGGACTGCCGTGTTTGTTTAAACATTTTTATTTAGACATTTAAAAAAATTCATACAGCTAGTAGGTATAATACATTTCATTGCTTATGAACTACTTATAACAGATTACAATTTGATATCTCAACAGAGATGGGGATTTTGGAAGGAAATATGGATATCTAGGCGTTTACAGGGCTTATGACCCGTCATTGGCTGTGGCAAGTGGCCACTTAATGTATTACAACATTCCCCATTTCGCCTAGTATTTAATATCTACAAGTATTTGGACAAACTCAAAGTGTTGTTTATACTATAAAGCATAAACATAGATTATAAAACATTGATTTACATATTTTTTAACACATATTCCTTTAATCCTTGTGTGGTTGGCATGAAATATTTATTTACATATGATTTTCATATTAATATTACATGTGTGATACCTTGGACTGGCGCTGAAGCGTAAGACTGATCATCTTGCCTTCATGTAACAAATGTCAAGATTCACTGCACTTCGTCTACCAAAGCAGTGCCCTATGCACCATTGCGTGCGGAAAATAGTAAGCAGTGGTATTACAAAATTACAATCATAAGAAATAATGACATTCCCGTACGATTTATGCATTAGCTGGTATTTAAAAAAAATTGCATACAGGTATGGGAGACAGTGATTAATTATCTATTAAGGATATTAGCAAAGTAAATGCCACATCCATTAATAAAATGGTGTTACGATAATTTATATTGACAGATTTAGATAATTTATTATGTAGGTACATACTTTTATTGACAAGCATAAACATAAGTAGGTAGTTGTTTTAAAAATGTTATATTCCTGGCTTATTATTGTAAAAAAATCGAAAGACATACTTCTTCTTAACAATAATAATAAAAATAATAATTCGCTTTGTTGTTCGTAGCCATAACATTTACTTATAATTCAGTAGGTATGATTACGCAACAACTACTATTTAATGATATTCGCCCATTTCTTCTTTATATTCTCACAAATCCTAGAAATTAAAAGCAAATAATAAAAATCACAATAAATAAAATTTTCTGATTTGTATATCGACTTTATATAAAAATCACTCGTGAACGTTGACGCTTATAAATTTATTTTACGATTTGCCTCTTATTTCTGAGCGCTGGACTTACGAAGCGGAGGTTACGGGATCGATTCCCGGTGAGATCACCAAAGTCCGTTGTCATTTTTCTCAAGCCTGGGTGTTTGTATTTTTGTTACCCTTTATCATTAAATTTGGCCTCCTAGCCTTTCGAAATGACTAATGACGAAATATACATTTTAAAAATCTTCGAATAACCTCTGTTATGTATAGTTAAATTATAATGATGGTTAGTTAAATTTTAATGATTAGCTATTTTCTGTATTTTTGTAGGGTTGAGACAAACGTAATTATCATTATTCTTCGTTATCTCACTAACATTGACGTTACAATTTCAGATTTGCATTTATTGCCAACTGTAACATATTCTTTCAACCCTTAGTTGTGCCGCTACCCCTGCTGTTTTAGTGTCATAAATTCACACAATTCTGCAACAGCTTCTGCTATCTATAACCATATTTGAACTGTTTAGTGCTATAAAACCTAACCCCAAAAACTTCAAACTGAGTTGTAGAATTTAAAAAAAAAACTGAAGAATCAGTAACAATGTTAAGCGCAAATGTGTATTAAAATGATATTATTGAACATAATTTCCTATATACCTACTCACAA
The DNA here is from genome assembly GCA_022494985.1 of Micrasema minimum. Taxonomy (NCBI): domain Eukaryota; kingdom Metazoa; phylum Arthropoda; class Insecta; order Trichoptera; family Brachycentridae; genus Micrasema; species Micrasema minimum. The sequence goes on along the minus strand of JAGVSP010003152.1, from coordinate 18,871 downwards.
AAAAAAGTGGGTTAAGCTTTTGTTACTTTTGCATCTAAGAGAGGTGAAAAATATTTTTTTAATATGGACATAATTTATTTTTTACATTTCACATTTAATATAATCACAATAATGGGATGGCAACTCAATCAGTAGGGACCTATGCCAATGATCTGGCTCCGACTCACTAGCTATTCCGTGTCGAGTCAGGGCATTGTAGTATTATACATACCACATTGTAGTACTAAACATAATTAAATATTTACATAATAAGTATAATAGAACCAAGTTTGGATTTCACAAATTTAGAATTTACTAAACAATATTTTTGCATACCAAATTTTAATAATTACAAAGCTATATTTGTTATAAGTAATATGCATTTTATACTTTTTTTTAAGTGTTATAGGTTGGTGGGTAGGTATTGACATTATATTTAATTTTCCTTATTTTCCTTAAAATAACTATGATTACGTACAAGTATACCATAGGTGAAATTTTAAAAGTAAAAGTAAAAGAGTACTATTATTTAAAAAGACCTAAGAACTAAGAAGTAAAGAGTGTGGAATCCATATGCTCCAATTTGGGTGTGTATACAAAATGGTGTGATTCAAATATAATTATATATAGGTAGAATTGGTATTATATAAATGAAAACACAAAAACGATTTGGGTACATTTTTATACTTATCTAATATTTAACATTTATCAAATACCTACTATCTGAAAATAGATATCAGACCGATTCCAGACGCATCATCTTGTCATCATGGTGTGATAAACTGCACGCGGTGTACCAATTTAGTGCCCTATGCACCATTAGGTGCGGATAAAACAAAGCAAATACCTAAATAAATATTTAGAATGCTTTTTCATGATCTACTTTGTATGTGAATTTGAAGATACAACAACTGCATATTTTTTATTGTACATATTTTATTTAAATTAATTGAATTGAAATTAAACATGGCTCAAAAAAGATTACGTAAAATACTACTACTACATTCCTTATCCGCACCCAATGGTGCATAGGCCACTACAGTGGTACTCCAATTATAGCGCATCTGGCACTGAAGCGTAAGACTGATCATCTTGCCTTCATGTAATAAATTATCAAGATTATATAAAATATGTGGACCAATTATCATATAATTATGTTATAATTAAAATATGACTTAATTAAATTTTAGATATCGTAGAAAATTTACGGCATAGCTTCCATATAAAATTGTATGCATTGCCGTCAAATTAATTTTAAATAAATGTGTGAGTTAAATTTCAAGCCAAATTACGGAGAAATCATTTATCTCTTTTCTGTTATATTCAATCGTATTGCTTAGAAAGAGAGGCTTTATGATTATCGACTTCGTAGATTTGGTATAATTTAGTGTTTTAAATTTAGTTTCAGCTAAATACTTTTTTATTAGGTAGGTACTTGTTTTATATCACACAAATTAAGAGACTAATTCATCGTTATTAAAAATATGCCCAGTAAAATTATGTCATAAATGCTTTTATAATAATAATTTTGAAATAGCCGACTAAAATAATAAAGTGAATAATATGAACTGAATACGTTGCATTAATGGAAATAAACATGTCACTAGGTTCGACTCCTTGTGACATTGTGCCAGTAGCGGACAAAGTATTATTACACCTCACATTCCATAATTATGACGAAATAGCATAAATCTGTTAACATAGAATTATTGTCATATCACCACTACCTACTGTATACAATAAAAATTCTCAAACTGAACATTAAAATATACCTACGTATGTTCCTACAAAATATTACATACGAGTACAAACGTGCATACATAAAATACATATTATATGTATTTAAATTTTATCCGCATTAAACTACATATACAATTTTTAAGGTGTGCGGTGGTTTGACTTTGTAAGGAACACAGAGGTGAGGCAACGGACACAGCAACCCTTGGTATCTACTGTCACCCGGCGAAGGCGTTTCAGCTGGCTAGGCCATACACCACGTATGCCCCCCGAGAGTCTTAACCACGCTTGCCTATTTTACAAGGCATCAGGTTCTCGGCGTCCTGGTCGTCCACTGTTGACAATTCGTCGGCAGTTTGCGTCAGAGCTGCGGGACGTGGACTTGACTTGGGAGGATGCACGGGAGCTGGCGGCCGATCGCTTGGCCTGGAGGCAGCTTGTGGATTCCATATGCTCCACATAGGGAGCGGATATGGGTATGATGATGATGATGATAATATTTTAAAATGAAGGCCGTGGTGGTCTGGGGAGGTTTCTCTCTCTCTCTCTCTCAATGGTGCATAGGGCACTGCATTGGTAAATCAAGTGCTATATGTACTGCACTTGATGTAGCATCGTTTTTTTTTTTAAATTACATGAAGGCAAGACGACCAGTCTTATGCTTCAGCGCCAGCCGAATTCACATACTTATTATGAAAATCACATGTAAATAAATATTTCGTGTTGACCCCCACACGGGGACCGAACCCGCTACCCCATGCGCGGTAGCCAAATACGATGCGCTACGCTATGAGATGGATATGTTTACTTAGTCAAAACCAAATACCGCCTGTGTTATTAATATTAGACTGATTGCTAAAGCGAGAGTTATTATACTGAGTTTTGAACTGTATTTTCATAAATATGTATTTTACAATTTTCTGCAAGAGTATGTGTTGTGAATTTTTATTTTTAATTTTTTATGCACATACTCAGTAGGACATATTGTATTTTTCTATTATAATGAAATTAAAAAAATTAAAAATAATAATAAATAATTTAATGTCCGCCTCGAAGCATAGTGGCAACGAATTTGGCTACCGTGCATGAGATCGCGGGTTAGATTCCCGTAGGGAGTCAATATGAAATATGTATTGATTTACATGTGATTTTAATATTGATATTTCATGTGTGATACCTTGGACTTAAAAATGTATTTAGTATGATACATATTTTTTTAAATTCTCTTAATGAGGGTAAGTTACATGGAATACGAATTTTTTCAGAAGGTACTGTAATTAAGGACTTAATAAACGTACCTATGTCCGTTACAAGTACCTACCGTGTATTCCGAGTATCGGTGTGCCGACACCGAAACATTTCACTGACGTAAGAGTGACATTTCCAAAACCTGACAGCTTAATGAAAAAAATCTTTTGTTGAGATTTTTTTCCCTGTCTAGTAAATAACCAATTAACCTGAAGCGTAAAGACTGATATATTGCCTAGTTCACTGCACTTGGTGTAACCACGCAGTTCCCTATGCACCATTGGGTGCAGAATGTGCGTATAAGGGAGTAGTAGTAGTATAAATGGGCAACCCATTTTTAATAGCTTGTGGTGTAAAAATAAACATTAATTTACATAGCGGAAGAAGATTTTGAAACTGTAATTACAAAAATAAATGATGAACTTAAAAAAGTATCAGAGTGGTTGAAAGTAAATCAACTTAAACTGAATGTGGGAAAAAACGTAATATATGATAATTGGGAATAAAAAAGATACTCAAAATATACATAAAGTAGAATTAGATGGAAAAATCCTTGAAAACGTTGAAAGTATAAAATATAAATTATCTTTTACAAAAAATGTAGATTACACTATAAAAAAAGTGGCAATAAAGTGTCTTTATAAGGAAGAATTAGAAATAAACTAGATCAAAAAACATCACTACTAATATACAAGAGTATAATTGTTTCACATATAGACTACTGCTCATTAATATTATACCTTAGTAATGAAGGAGAGCTAAAAAAATTACAAAATTTGCTAAACAAAGCCGTGCGAATCATTTTGAAGTGCAGTAGAAGAACACACATTTAAAAAATGATTAAACTTTTAAATATTATGTCAATAGACCAAAAAATCAAATATAATGTTGCTAATGAAATTAACAATATTGTTAATGGGATAATTCCAAGATATTTGCAAAACAAATTTGTGAAGTAAAAAATTAAATTTATAGGTCATAAAGAACATAAAATTTTTACTTTTCTAGTAAATAGAGGTCGTTTACAGTTCCAAAATTTGGCGTACTTAAATTCACTTCTCTTCAATAACTGAAATACAATATGAAGATACTTACAGTGTCAAGTATTTTTTTTTTTTTTTTGGTAACATGTATTTTTTTTAGTGAAGGTTTTTTTAACGACTGTCTGTCAGTTATTGGCTGCGTCACCCTAAAGTGAAATATTCTTCAAAACGGCACACCGATGATTCCGAGTAGTGCGGTAATTAGCACTTAGGTCGATTTCCAATAACTATTAAAACAATATTATTTCAAATTTTACTTATTGATATTGTCGTTAAATTAGGTAGGTACGGTAGATTATTATTTACGGAGATATAATTTTTATTTTTTTCGGCTGGCTAGGCCATATACTACGTATGCCTTAAGGGAGCCTTAACCGAGCTTGCCTATTTTACAAGGCATCAGGTTTTCGGCGTCCTGGTGGTCGTCTACTGTTGACAATTCGTCGGCAGTTTGCGTCAGAGCTAAGGGACGTGGACTTGACTTGGGAGGATGCACGGGAGCTGGCGGCTGATCGCTTGGCCTGGAGGCAGCTTATGGATTCCATATGCTCCACATAGGGAGAGGATATGGTATGATGATGATGATGATGATTAAATAACACTGCTACTGTTTTCCTTTATCAGTACCTAATGGTACCTACAGTACGCGCCAAGTAAAAAGACACTGGAGGTAAGTGGAGGGGGTTGATCTGCGCAAGTGACCCGCCCACCCCGCGTCGCAAATAAGGCCGATAACACAGGCCAACAAAATGAAAAAAAAAATTTGGTGCCAGAAATCTAACATCTGATTTTAGATGTTTTTAATGTGCTGATTCCAAAAATGCCACCAGATTTTTTTTATCAGCTCTAGTTTGTTTTGGGTATTTGTCACGTAAATTTTCTGGCATTAGCACGGAAAAACTAAATGCTGGTATATTTGATGGTCCTCAAATAAGGCAACTTGTTAAAGATCCACAATTCACCACATCAATGAACGAGACTGAATCTAACGCTTGGAGTTCATTTGTTCAAGTAGTACAAAATTTTCTTGGCAATCATAAAGCAGAGAATTACGTAGAATTAGTGGAAACTATGCTTTCAAATTTTAATATTCTCGGCTGTAACATGAGTATAAAAGTTCACTACCTCAACAGCCACCTAGATCGTTTTCCAGAAAACTTAGGTGATTGTAGTGAAGAACAGGAGGAAAGATTCCACCAGGATATTAAAACTATGGAAGATCGTTATCAAGGACGATGGAATAGCCACATGATGGCGGACTACTGCTGGAGCCTTCAGCGAGACTGCCCTAGTAAACTCCATTCTAGAAAATCGTATAAAAGAAAATTTTTATGTGATTAGTGACTAATGTAATTATGTAAATTAAGTTTTTGCAATAAATACTTAAATCCACGTGTCTTTGTTTTTTTTAACTGTCAATAGTAATATTATATATTATAACAGTTATAACGTAAATTATATACACAATTTTTTTTTAAATCTCAAAAACTAGATCTGATAGACAAAATCTGAGAACTTTTTTACATTCTGCATCCAAAAATTACTCAGGAACAGTTAAAAAATCGCAGGCACCAAAATGTGTGTTGGCCTGTGAATCGCTTAATTGGCTAGTGCGCAACTTGACCGCCAGCGTCTTTTTACATGGCGCGACCTATACCTACATAGGACTCGTCATTGGTAGGTACACCAATAGCAGTTTTTTCAAATAATTTGTTATGTGATGGCAAGACGATCAGTCTTACGCTTCAGAGTCAATGAATGGCATCATAATATTTATGTGAAAACACATTTAAATATGTATATTATTTTAATTTTATATTACAATTATGTAGGTAGGTACTTTATAAAATGGTGGGGGTAGATTATGAAATGAAGTTTAAGGTGGTTATTTTTTACTGTCTATTCATTTATTGTGTTTTTTAAAAATAATTATACTCTCGTGTACCTAGTTGTACTTGATCATGCCATGTCTTTCTCGGCCTTCCTCGACTACACCCAGGCACTCACTCATCGTGGATTCTTTTTGCCATAAAAAGTATTATTTAATTAACTTTGATTATGAAACTGTATGTTTCTTGTGATTTCGTTTTCCGCCCCATCATGCTCACCCCTCCAACACGGGGGCAGTAAAACAAAATACATAATTTATTATTTAGTGTCCCTAGCACAAATCGTCGTTCGCGTTCGTTAGAGTTGCGTGTTCGGAGCGAAGGAAATCGAATTAGATCGCTACATTATAATACGGATTGGAGCGATAAGCTCGAATTATTATTTCATTATTTCGACTGTATTTATTATTACGATCCACAGGTAGTCGCTCCCCTCCGCCTCCGGCTCTGAACATGCAAATCATTTTCATAGTTCTAAGTACGGACCTGTATCCATAGACTGATAATGCACTTTTTACAAGCACAGCTTAGTGGGTAGATGTTTTATCTTTCATGGAATGGTATCAGGTTTTATTCCAGTGTCCATCGTTTAAGTGGTTAATGCGTTGAGTGAGCGTGCATATCGCGGGTTCGATTTCCGATGAGCGGTCAATATGAAATGTTCATTTGTGACTTTAATTAAATTTTTAATATTTATGTGATTCTTGTGTGTACAAGACTGGTCGCCTTGCCTTCATGTAACAAATGATCGAGATTCATAACACTCGTCATCATCGTGATCATGCCATATCCGCTCCCTATGTGGAGCATATGAATTCCACAAGCTGCATCCAAGCCAAGCGATCGGCCGCCAGTTTCCGTGCATCCTCCCAGGTCAGGTCCACGTCTGACAAACAACTCTGTCTAAAAGGATTTATGATGCTAGTGTGTCTGGGTGTTGAAGTAGCGGAAGGCCGCAAAAGGCTTGGCATGATTAAGTACAGCAAATACGGTCGTCAATCGACGTGCGTGAATGGGAAGATGTATTTTTCCAATTTAATTTTTTTTCAAAACTTCTAAACTTATTCGTAAAATCATTAACCCCATGCGCTCTGTAGCTGCAAAATGACTTCTCTATCTTCTTCTATTCTCTATCTGCTATCAGTTCTAGTCTCTATCTGCTATCAGTAGAATTAGTAATTCATTAGTATCGCGTTTTTAGTAAAATTGTTTGAATTTAATTTGTACGTGGGTGAAGCAATTCCAACCGTCCATGCGCTTTGTAGCTGCAAGCCGAATTGGGGTTCACTACTTCACCTACGTATAGATTTAATATCATTTCTTAGATGATCGTTGTCTCAGATCCTTTATTCACAAATTGGTAATGGAATTAACTAATGCCCGCTGTATACGGGACAGTTTCTTGTTCAGAAAACTACACAGTTTCTTGTTCAGAAAACTGTGCAGTCTGTCAAACTTCTGTCAAAAGCCACGCTAAATATGTGTATTTTAAAAATGCGATTGCAAGTTATTATCGTATGTTTGCTCTCAGGAAATTGTATATTTAGCTAATAATGTAAATATGTTATTGGTTTTTTAAGTTTTTAAAAGCATACAATAAACCAATGTCTACTTAAACGTTTACATAAAAAACATTAACTGTCATGTCAGCTTAAATCTGACATAAGCACGCAGTTTTTTTTAACAGTTTTCGTATACGGGACCGTTTTCAGACTGCATAGAAAACTGCGCAGAAAACTGTCCCGTATATAGCGGGCTTAAGAATATCGAATGTACAGCGCCCTTGAGGTGATTTCTCACAAAAATGGCGCTTAATAAAATTATCAAAAAAAATAATTAAAAAAGAAAGTGGAGCAAGCAAGGAGAGTGTGCCAGGAGTGATTGGTGTGGCCATCTATGGCCTTCTATCCTCTGTGCCTACCCGTTCGGGGAAAGGATGGTAAGTTAGAAATTATAAAATCGAAGTTTTGAGTCGTCATCAGTAATGTGTTAACCAATATGTGTCAGAAATGAGAAAAGCCTTGAAGTCTACGTGTTTATAGCCCGAGAGGTCCAAGACATTTGTTTTTGTTGAAACTTTTATTACGGCTACCGGTTTTTTGTAACTCCGGTATGTAAGGAAGACCCGTCGTTAAAATCTGGATGTAAAATTCGGCGCAATCCCAATAATAAAGTTTTATTGCCGTGTTATACCCCTCTCGCTCTTAAACTTTACCACTCTCTACAATGGGTGAGCTGAAAAAATACAGCAAACATTACCATTTTTTGTGCTTTAAAATTCTAAAATTTACGGTATTTTTTGCTTGTTATCATAATTTCTCAGAATATATGTTTGGGAAATATGTACATAGTTTTTGTTTCTTAAGCGGACTTTATACTTTTAAGCGTGTCTTTTGACAGGCTGTACAGTTTTCCGAATAAGAAACTGTGCAGTTTTCTGTCTTATATAAAGTACGCATTAGGCTGAAAGTCACAATAGTGAAAAGAGTCTATGCAAGAACTAGTCTTAGCTAATTTCAAATTATACCTATGTTCTTAGAATAAAATTTTAATTTTCATCCCAAATGATATTAATTATGATTTAAAAGCCTAAAGTCGCCTTATGTCTTACTTGGCAATTTGAAAGCGTTTTTGTAAATAATTTGTATTTTGTTTTGGTATATTTTTTTATATATTCTATAAATTAAACTAGTTAGATAGAAAGAAAAACAAATTTCAAGATACACTGCACTTGATATACCAATGCACCATTGGGTGTGGATGAGGGAAATAGTAATAGTAAAATTAAAATTTTAAAAAAAGTCTAATTTATTAGTAGTAAAAAAACAAATTTATATGTGTCCGTCTAGCATAATGGTAACGCATTTGGCTACCACGCACGAGGTCGTGGGTTCGATTTCCGTAGTGGGTCAACGTGAAATATTATTGGCGGCCTCCGTAGCGTAATGGCTAAGATGCTGGACTCACGATACGGAGGTTCCGGGTTCGATTCTCGGTGAGAACACAAAAATGAAAAGCTATTTTTCTCAAACCTGGGTGTTTGTGACGTTATTCCCCTCTGTAATTGGACCTCCTGGTCTGTTGAGGTGGTTAAATAAAAACAAATAAAAACAAACATATGATTTTCATATTAATATTTTATATGTGATGCCTTGGACTGGTACTGAAACGTACGACTAATCATCTTACCTTCAGGTAATAAAATGTGGTGCGGATAAGGGAAAGTAGTGGTAGTAGCATATGAGTTTTAGAGTTGATGTAAAGTCACCAATATTGTAAAGAATGTATAGATTCGAAACTAGAATGCAGTCGATAAAATTGGAAACGTGTTTTAAGGCCTCGATCCTAATCAGAGCTGCCTCTCCTTCACATTTATAATTTTTCCACGCTATCAACGAGAAAAACGTTAAAAGCAACTAGAGATGAAGGCTGCTGGGAATGTCTACAGTTTACATGTTCCACCAAAAACCAGATACTGAAAAATTAATAAGAAATGGACGATTAAATAAGCAGACTCCTCAACAGCATTAATTTAATCAACAAATAAAGTTTAATTGTTTTTTTTAAATTTATGATATTCATTGGCTAAAAAATTAAATAAAAATTACGAGACGATAATTCTTATAGTGGTTCAAAAATAAGCGAGATACACTAAATTAAACATTCATATTCTTAATTCCGGCTAAAATGGTAAACGTCTGACGTCATGCGGTGCGCAGAGAGTGAGAAAGTCTGCCTGTTTTTTTCTTTCTACCATAATCGAAGCACGCAATACCGTCATACAAGTGCCAACATAATAAAATAGCGTTTTTCTGTAACCGAATTTTGTAAATAAAAATATTGATTTCAAAACTATTTAGTACATTTTCATAAAAAAAGTACTTTTAAATGTAGAATGTATCGTATCTCATATTTGTTTTTATTGAAAAAACCTTATTGCATTAAAAAACAGCTCAATTTTTTTGTCACAGCCAATACCTTATCGGGTAAAGTAAAGAGTAATGGATGGATAGGTGGATGGTAGCAATGGGTAGGTATTAATTTTGGTTCAATACTTTGAGGATACATAAAATTATGAGCATTACAATTATATTATTATTTTAATTAATAATTGAATTTAAAATATCATTGATTATTGTTTAATTTTTAATAGATTTGTAGATAGATCAATCAATTCGAATCAGAATATCAGAAGTATATTATTGCGGAACGGGCTACCGTCGATCGTGGTCTTTGAGTGTACATCCCCGATTCGGATCCTCACTCCGCCACAATTCGATTCCTATTTTCAAGCACAAGCCGCGTAGGCTACACTGAAATTTACATAATATAAAAGTGTTCGTAATAAAAATGAATAAAACATTTTTTTTAAATCAACATAATAGCCGTTTTGAATAAATTACAGCATCTAATTAGATTTTAAAACTAGCGTCAAAAATTAATTATTTAATTATTAAAAAGTAAAACTTTAGATAATTCGATTAAAAAGTAAATATTTATATTAGAAATGATTAAATCTACTTTTGTAGTAATAACATAAATTTAAACTGAAATTTTATGTAATAGGATATTCTTAACATTGCATTTAAATTTCTTGATGCTCATTTTATAATATACCGAGAGAAATTTAATAAAAATGCATTAATTCAGAGGAGTGTGGGTTATTATTATGACAGAAAAAAGATAAAATATAATTTGCATACTCGTTAAGGAAAGATTTGTTTTTTACAATAAAAAATACATTTAAAGATATCAGTACTATGTTAGAATGATTGAAGCGACCATACCCAAAAAAGTTTAAAGTTTTTGTAGACATTGATCACTTATATCGTTTGAATGAGATAATGTGAATTTTTTGCGTCCTGCCTTCATAATAAGTGACGTCGTTGTACAAGATTTTTGAACTAATAAAATGTTTCAAACCATTTTTTTGCACATTTTCGAAAAATTTTCACCATACTTAAATTTTTTTTTTCACTCTTAAATTTTTTCGTGTAGGCACATGAAAACTTTTTCTGAAATTCTTTTTGGGTACCAATTCCTCATTGTTTCTTGACTGATCGAGCGGTTCCCGTGCATCCTCCCAGATCCACGTCCCGCAGTCATTGATTGCAGGATTGTCAACAGTGGACGTCCAGGACGCTGAGAACCTGATGTTTATTCGGTTAAAACAAAATGCTGCCTTTAGAACGCCTGCATCACACCTGTTCTCCTCTATGGCTGCGAATCACGGCACCTAACCAGGGCCCAAAATAGCAGACTTCTGAGTTTTGAGAATAGGTATCTTAGTGTACAGTGGTTTGACCTTGTAAGGAACACAGCAGTGAGGCAACGGACGCATCAACCCTAAGTATCTACTACTGTCATCCGGCGCGATCGGCCACCAGCTCCTGTGCATCCTCCTAAGTCAAGTCCACGTCCCACAGCTCTGACGCAAAATACCGATGAATTGTCAACAGTGGACGACCAGGACGCCGAGAACCTGATGCCTTGTAAAATAGGCAAGTATGGTTAAGGCTCTAGGGAGGCATAGGTACGTAGTACATACCAAGGGTTGCTGTGTCCGTTGCCTCACCTCTGTGTTTCATATAAAAAAAAACACGAAAACATATTATACATATATTACACGCGTAAGTAAGGCAAACGGATGAAGTGTAAAATAATTATCATAAGTTTACCCAATTTCATTAAAATATTTTAGTCTCTTTGTGACCGGACGAAAACCATATAGACTCGTGGATTCGATCAAAATTATATGTTAATGTGTTTAGAACGGGTTTTGCAGAAGGCATTAAGAAACATGACACTGGTATAATTTAGCAGAGGTCAATGACGAGGTAAGTTTATCCAAATTGCTGAGTTAATTGTCTCATATATAAATATAACAGTTCCTAGTTTCTTGGGTCAAATATTGGATACTGGAGAAAGTGAAATAAAATAAAATACAGTTGAAAAATGATCTGAAGAATGTAAAACGTAAACATATGTATAAAATATGTTTTTTTTATTGTTGGACCTTGATTTACATCACATAAGATCCGTGTTCGATCTCTTTCATCTTATTTTTTTATTTATATTTTCAACTTACTACTTTTTTACTCTTCATTGTGTTTTAATGCTATTTTATGTGCACAGTTATAGAGCTTGTTATTGTAAATGTTTAAATACTTTTGAAATGTAATTATTAATTTTAATTCGTATACTTGTATGTAACGGGTGGTGGCCCAGTGGGTAGCGTCGCGGTCTCTGAGTCCTGAGATCGTCGGTTCGAATCCCCACTTCGACACGAAATATGTGCAAATATCATAAGATTGCATAGATTTCTTTTTACATATAAAAAATAAAATAATAAAACTGGAGCATTTACATCTGTGAATGTTCTGTATATTTACGGAATAAATAAATAAATATCGCATTTTGACAACATAATAAAATCCGTTGGTCACACTTCAAGGGTAGGTACCATATTACTTAATCATGTACAGACCCAATACATTTAAAAATGAAAAAATCGAAGGAATATTGAAACAACGGTAAAATTATTTTGAATCAACGGTAAAATGACTGATAGGTAAAGTATGGGATCCCTATACGTCTTGCAGCTACTATATACTGCTATTACTACTTTCCCTTATCCGCACCCAATGTTGCATAGGGCACTGCATTGGTACACCAAGTGCAGTGTATCTTGATCATTTTATTACATGAAGGCAAGATGATCAGTCTTACGCTTCAGTACCAGTCCAAGGTATCACACATGAAATATTAATATGAAAAACTCATGGAAATAAATATTTCATGTTAACCCCCTACGGGAATCGAACCCGCGACCTCAGGCACGGTAGCCAAATGCGCTACCACTATGCTACGAGGCGGACACTATACTTCATATTTATATTTAAGGTCGAGTCACGATTTTAATGATAGTCAAATTATTAAATACCGAGAGATGCTAGATGGATAAAGGAGAGTAGTAGTAGAATATAAATATAATAATACTAATAATCGGCTAAGTAAAACAAGTGCTTGAAAGTGCTTGAAAGTGGGCATGTAAGAAGTCGGAATAAATCGACGTGCGTGCATGAGGAGATGTATGAATGTGGAGGAAGCAAGAGAAGTGTGCCAGGACAGAGTGGTGTGGCGTTCTATCCTCTCTGCCTACCCCTTCGGGGAAATGGCGTGATGGTTAGTTAGTTAGTTAGTTAGTTAGTTAATAATCGGCTATCTTATATAGCGCCATTTTTGTGAAAAAATCACCTCAAAGGCGCTTTACAATTAAAGATTGTTTAACCTAAGCTCCTTGCGGTGGACTAATTACGCATCCTGGGAATTTGTATGTGAGATTTTAAAAATATAGTTTTTAATTGAGATTGAAATTGACTGGGGCTTTGAATGGTGCGCAAGTGTGAAGGCAGTCGATTCCAGGTAGAGAAGCCAGCCGCTGGTAAAGCAAGATCGCCAAACTTGGTGTTTGGACTTCGCCGTGGTTCACAAAGTCTTCCTCTAGCTGAATCGAGTACATACACACTTTATTAAACCGAATAGGTATAGTATTACAAATAATCACAAATAAAAATATCCGTAAATATACTCAAATAGCATGCTCGTATCAGTAGGTACATACTATATCTGAGATATCTTTTTAATATTTTCATGGTTACATAATAGCAAGTGGTTGCTTGCTTCTGTTTTAGATAATATGATGTTTTAAGAAACAACTTGAGTTTTTTATAATTCGACAGCAAATTATTTGAACACGCGTCGCAAATTAACATCAACGAACCAGCCTCCCGGCGGGAGGTCTTCTACCTTACGGAATCTGGATTTTTAAACAGATACTTTATAGTAAAAATTTCCTTATTTCAATTGGCAAACAAAAATACATGCCTATTTTTATCTGTGTTTAGTAATTTATCAAAATGAGGATGCTCATTTAAACACTGAGCGGTTTTAAATATATTATTACTAGGTACACTGCTACTACTTTCCCTTATCAGCACCTAATGGCGCATAGGGAACATTATTAGAGCAATCTGTTTCAAGTGAAAGTGAAAGTTTAGTTTGAAAGTGTTTTCCTTAGGACTAGCGCTGAAGCGCAAGGCTGATCATCTTGTCTTCATGTAACCAACTATCAATATTCGCTGCACTTGTGTATCAATGCAGTGCCCTATGCACCATTGGGTGCGGATTAGGGAGAGTAGTAGTTTCAAGTATGTCACAACTGTTGCTGTAAGAACATAACATTGTCCATGTGAATTATTCTTGGGGAAATCCATTACACTTCTATCTACCTTGACCATCTTATTATATTTTTAAGTGGAGACTGGAAAGTTGCCAAGCCTAGTTGTTCACTCCGCTACGGTCCAACCAGTTCAAGAACCGTTTAGATGCAGAAGGCAGACAAGAAGCAGTACAAGAGATGTAGGCGCACCAGCAAAAGCTGCCTGCCTATTATTATATAATAAAAATAATAATAATAAAAACTGCCTTCAAACCAAGCGATCAGCCGCCAGTTCCGGTGCATCCTCCCAAGTCAGGTCCACGTCCCGCAGCTCTGACACAAACTGCCGACGGATTGTCAACAGTGGACGTCCAGGACGCCGAGAGCCTGATGTCTTGTAAAATAGGCAATCATGGTCGGGAGGCACACGTAGTATATGGCCTAGCCAGCCGAAACGCCTTCGCCGGATGACAGTAGATACCAGTAGCTCAAGCACAGATAACTATCGACGTAGTTAAAAGCGTGCTAATCACGTGCTAACGCTAACGATTTGAGCGATCACAATGACATACCGTTCAATACCGCGATCGCTGAGCCGAGAATTGACGATCTGAGCGAGCGGAGCCGATCTACGCTATATCGCGGCCTTACGTCAAACGTCAAATCATCGCGCTTGTCGATACTTTTATTATGTCGACTGCTTTTCTCAATATTTGGCTTGCCGAAAACCGGCTAAATTATAATAAAGATTGAATGAAGATTTGTGCGAATAAGATATTATCAACGTCGGAAATGACTCGCGACTAGCATCGCTCGTTAAATAATCCCGATCGATAACTTTTAACGCGATTCCATTGTGATCGCAACGTTAAACATCCATGGGTTGCAGTCGCTTATTGTTGACTGATCTGTGATCGAGCAACAGGGCATGTTGCAGTATTGTTGAATAAATATTTAGTATTATTTGGCCATCGCTACAAGAACAAGTATATAAATACTTGCATTGAATAAATTGATAGGAAGATTCATAATTTATTATATACAAAAATAAAATAAAAAATATCTCATAATAAGTTATCTAAGGTGAAATCATTCCGGAAAATTATCATCCCGTGGTGTAGTGGTTTGCTAGACTGACTTACAATACGGTGGGTCAGGGTTCACACCCGTCACTGTCACAGTCAACTCACACGTATTATTCTGAGCCCCGAGGCTAAATATTCACAGAATACCAAATAAATACATAAATATAGAAGATGTCACCGGTTCAATAGTAATGCGCGGGATCTGCAGATAATATCGATGTGTGAATTACCCAGGGCAATAATGGCTGAAGTAATACGTAATAAATTGTAATTTACACAACGTAAATATTTTATAAGCAAGTAATTTATATAATTATGGCCATTACTACTATAATGGATTTATTTTTATAACCTTGTCTATCTGTGTGTCATATTATAAATTGATGTGAGTCCTGCATAGATTTGTAAAAAATTAGTTATTATGTCAAAGGTTATTGAGAAATGATTAAAAATACTTTTTTATAAAATGAACAAAATTAAAACCAAAAGTAAGCCATCTGCACTTCTTGGATTCTTTGATTAGATATAATAAGACATGAATTATGGTTAAATAAAACGGTGTTATGTGTTACTATTAATCGGTTTATTCTATAGAAATAAAATTTACCTACACTACCTGGTTTCGGGAGTAACGTTCTCCCATCGACTGGTGAAAAGACACTAAATCAGAATACAGATGTTATACAGAAAAATACAGAATAATTAAATTGCAATACTTAAGAATCTAGACACAAGGGTAACATAAATATTTATACATGGAAGTAATAGAAAAAAATAGAAAAAAACACATCTTGGGACAGTGGTGATGGTAAAATACTAAGAAGGTATACAAAAAAAGTTTGATAATTAATTGCTTGTTTAAGTGGTGGCAGTTGATGTACTGGGGTCTTGAGAGGAGGTAAGGCAATTTTAATTTTTCTGTATTTTTCTGTATAACATCTGTATTCTAATTTAGTGTCTTTTCACCAGTCGATGGAGAAACGTTACTCCCGAAACCAGGTAGTGTAGGTTAATTTTATTTCTATAGAATAAACCAATTAATAGTAACACATAACATCGTTTTATTTAACCATAATTCATTATGAAGTGTTACAAAGTGAATTCCGAATCAATCAACAAAATAATAATAAGACATCTTTAATGTAGATTATCTCAGATGTAATTTGGTGAGATTACTCCTCAAATTAATGGGCCTCAAATTCATACTTATATTTATACTTACATTAATATTATGTATTATTTTGTATTTTGGAAGAATTACATGATCTGGCAACTGAATCTCAGAGAGCGTAAGTATAATGTATGGAGGAGAAAACTGTAGCATTGAATGTGCTAGTCCTCACCCTCGTCAAGGCTACAGGCTAGGGCTAGGAAGATGAGGACTAACTTAACTTAACGGGATTCGTCACAATAGATCTTCACAGGTCGCAGTGACGTCAGGAGCTAAAAAGCCCTGACCCCCACCTAGAATAAGATAAGGTAAAATGTATAATGTAACTATTTAGACAACATTGTGGGCGTGTTCAAATACTTGTACATAAATCTGGATTTTATCCCAAGACGGAAATAGGTATATATATCATTTTATATCCCTACAGAGATGAGGTAGAATTTTTCTAATTCAGGAATATGGATATACGAGCGTTTACAGGGCGTATGACCTATCATTGGCTGGGTTAAAAGGCCACTTTATGTACTACAAACATTCCCCATTCCGCTTATTAGCGAATATCCACACCAGGTAACATTTTTGATTTTGGATATATGTTACAAATCGAGAATCATCCACCAGCGCGTTAAGAGCTCCATCTATGCATTGATATTGAAGTTAAGTATTCGTATCATAAATACATAATCGAAAATGTTACCTGGTGCGGATATTCGCTAATAAGCAGAATGGGGAATGTTGTAGTACATAAAGTGGCCACTTAACCCAGCCAATGACAGGTCATAAGCCCTGTAAACGCTCGAATATCCATATTCCTGAATTTGGCAAAAATCTACCTCATCTCTGTAGGGATATAAAATGAAATATATAACTATTTAGCTTGAAAGCAGATTGTGGAGTCCATGTGATCCACACAGGTTGCTGATATAAAATGATGATGATGTTAGAACGGTTCTAGAATCTCATTATGACGTTTTTAGAATTAAAATTGACTTGGGTCGGTTGGTTCGTATCAGATAACCCGTCTAGTTCCTCCTAAAATCTAACTTAACCTAACCTATTGATTTGAATTCTAATGGGATTAGGTTAGTTAAACTTTTACTTCACATTTTCTTAAAACTTGTACCCCCATAGTTATCAGGTTTTACAAATTATTTAGTATTCGTAAAAACTCTGGTTTTGGTGATGGGTGCAATGATTCATTACAAAAGAGTTTGTTACATGTACATCACGTATGTATGTATAACGGATGTTAGTATGTATAGTATATCTGCATAAATATATAATATACATAAAGAATATTATTGGCTTGGGAAATACAAAGTAGCACACATACATACTCGTAATACATACATACATAATATGTAGCTATGTAGGTAACTCTTCGTAAAAAGACGCTAATATCAATAATCAAACAACGCCAAAATATATTAATATATATCGTATATTATACATATTTACTGATAGATGCATGAGGTGTAAAATGAAACATCGTTTGATTGTATTAAAAAAATGAATAAAAATTGTAAAATGTTTCATCTTCATTTTCCACGTTCGCTTGTATATTATGGAGCATAATATGTGCTCAAATTGGACATCGCAAGGCTCCGTTTTAAGATCCTTTCTCGCTTTTATCTCTCCTCTATCCACATTAATCCTGTTTCCAATAGTACCAATAGGTACAATAGTACCGTATATTTCAAAATAAATAAATAAATAAATACACAGGAAAGCTTTTATATTACTACTACTTCCCCTTATCCGAATAGGGCACTACATTGTACACCAAGTGCAGTGATTCATATTATATAGCAAACAATAATAAAATAAAATAAAAACTAAAGTAGAAACCTACACATCTAAGTTTCATAGAATCCCAGTAGTTTCAAAGTAACTAGTAACTACCTACATAACTAACCGAGAGAATAGAACGCCACACCTTTGTCCCAGCACACTTCCCTTGCTTCCTCCACATTCATACATCTTCTAATGCACTCACGTCTATTGATCCAACTTTTCACATGACCACTTGTACTTACTTGATTACGTTTTTTTCCCCAACCTACTTTACTTCATATCTTCTTCGGCTTTTCTTGATTTCTACACCCAGACACACGGGCATTATATAACTTTTTTTCGCAGTTCTTTCACCATTAATTCACTCTATGTGACCAAACGATCGACATCGTAAAAGACCTTTCTCTGTCGATTATGCTTATTTCAGCTTTGCAGTCTGCTGTGATTTCGATATTAGGCACCTATCACACTTAGTTTTACCACACATTCGCCAGAGCAGCATTCAATCTACGTTCTTCCTTTTTTCCAACTTCCGAAACACTTTTTCTTCTTATACACAGCTAGCTATTCCTCTTGCTGTAAATTCCACATCTCTTCATAGTTCTCTCGTCCACCTCTAATTTGGCTTGGGAACATACTTTGTACACCATTAACCTTAATTCGATCGTTAATTACGCGATAACTTTAACGTTTTGAATCCTATT
>JAGVSP010003151.1:0-34600 GCA_022494985.1 Micrasema minimum | reverse complement strand
AATTAGTTGCAGAACGGGCACATTTTATTAAATTTAAAAACTATATAACTCCATGTCTGAATCATAATTCATATTACTACGCATATCACAATATTTCATTATTTAAAAGGAAACTATGTTATTTTTTTCAGATTTTTGTAATTGAAATATTGAAGTTATTACGTTTTTATGCTATCCTGTAAAATTTGTAAAAGTGCTGATTTGCCCTTTCTGCAATTAGTGATTCAATTATAATGTCATATTATAAGTACCTACTATTTAATTTTTCCTCTGATATTTAAGGATCACTATGGTGAAGTGGTTGATTAAATGGTGCCAAAATATTCAAGTAACACGTGTACGTGTCTGTTGAAGCACTATCGGATGTTGGTAAAAGCACCCTATAAATGGAAAAATATCCCTTTCATGTAATAAAGCTTCGCGAGTTGTCGGGAAATTATCTTTGGATACTGTAAACATTTTACGATAGCTATAAAAATTGTACTACACTTGTTATACAAAGATGACAGCTCGGCTCAATTTATCGAGAGGCGGAAATTAATATATTTTTATTATTTTCCCATCCAACGGTGGATGAAATTTTAAAATTAAATTTATCTACTTACCCACGTAGTTCTTTACGATGTTTTCTTAGAAAGTACTACGATCGAGGTAAACGCTAAAGTTAAGTAGATAATTATTTCTTAATATTTTTATCATATTATACCGTAAGTTTGGTAGAACTTTATATGATTTATTAGGATACAAATAATAAACCATAGTGAGTTCTATTATGTTAAATTATTCATCATTTATATGACTTCATTACAATGTTTTTTTTTGTGGTTACAAAACAATTAATAAAATATCAATCTGTAATAAATTTAAGTAGTATAATAATTAACTATTGTATTATTAATATATGCTTTTAAAAGTGATCATAATATTACATTATAATTATATTAAAGAACAAAAATCGATCAATAAGTTAATCATGACAAAATCAACAATTAAATAGACTGAAACTATTTAAACGAACTAAAGTATTAATACGTATATTGAAATAATAAAATTATAGACGTTGTTAAATATGTGTATTTAGTTTCAGTTTTCATATTATGAAATAAAAAGGCGAAGCAATTATTTCGTTACATTTTGTCAATTAATTTAAGTCATCTACTTTTTTATAGTAAGACGCTCTACATTAAAACTTTCTTGGAAAACTTTTAATTAATTAATTTTAACATTGCGTATTAATTATTGTCCGCCTCTTAAAATATTTATTTACGTGTGATTTTCTTATTAATATTTTATACCCTGGACTGGATTTGAAGCGTAAGACTGATCATCTTACCTTCACGTAATAAAAGTATCAAGATACACTGCACTGGGTGTACCAATGCAGTGCGCTATGTACCATTGGCTGCGGTGCGTAATAATGTATCATTGTATCACAAAAAATAATAACTTTTTGTTTCCATCTTCACACAACTCATGCGATTATTATTATATCCCCAATCCAAAGAGGTTTCTAATAAGCTCAATTGAGCTTAATTACAATTTTAGTTTAGTAATAAAACCAATTTTTTTTTGTAATGCCATTCACCTAAGTAAATATTATATTATTACCGAATTGTGAAAATTAAGTCTAAATAACAATACTGAATAATATATTAATACACTGCAAATAAGTATACTGTTGATAAATATTCAATTTAAGTTAACATTAGGTACGGAGTTGTACAAAACAAATGCCACTACGATCAATAAAATAATATCTTTAGTAGATTAACTGAGGGATAATTATTATTTTTATACCATATCTCCCTTCCAGTGACGTTTATGATCAAAGGCATTTACTATGATTAGTTTAATGTTATACGTACCTTGCAGATCTCTTCTATCATATGATGATTAGACGTCATAAACAGAGATCGCGGTTATTGAATTGATCTTGGCACAAAAACGTAATTATTAGTAACATGTCTCTCTTTAAACTTTTAAACATAATTTAAAACATTTACATTTTTTAAATACACGTGTGACGCCCATTTTAGAATAAATAAATAGTAATCGAATAATAATGTAATCGAAGGTATAGTATTACAGTATCCATGTTAATGCAAATATCCGATATGTTAATGAACGCGGGTAAATTTCTGATAATGCACGCGATTTTTTAAATTTTTATCATCTTGACAATAAAATGATCAAACAAACTCATCATCATCATAATTCCATATCCGCTCCTTATATGGAGCATATGGATTTCACTACTTATTCAAAAATTATTACTTGATACCGACATATTCCAATAATTGCTATATTTCTCGGAAACCCTGAGAAAATTGGCTTCATACGGAATTAATGGTATTTTCAAAACGTTCCTGATTTCCTCATATTTGTCTTCACTGACTGAAGAAATATGAAGTACCTACTTACATACTACAGAAACCTCTCATTTACTTTTCTTTGCACATAATTTTCGAGTCAAAGAAACTGGTTTCCCCCAATGGCAGCCTGCTAATCAATACATTCCTACTGGTATATTGAGGGGCGTTCGACCTTTTTGCGCTCTGAAAAATGCGGTTTCCTTTTCCAATTTATTCTCGGCTCTAAATTCTCTCGGTGGCCAACTTTTTCCTCTCTCTTCTTCCTCCGCTCTTTAAGCATTTGCAAATGAGAATGTTTTTGCTGAACTCGGCAAGTTTCTGTCTAACTTAACCCTAATGGTTGGAACACGTCCGGGGTTTACTTCTTTGTTAATATTATGTACTATTCTTTCTCGGATGGTTTATCTTGTTGAAAAACACTACACATTTCAATATTATCTCTATAAATACATTACTTAATTTGTTCGATAAATCTTTTACAAACGATTATTTTAAAAACAATTATTGTATGATTACACGTTTCGAAAATTCATGCTGTCAATATTGATGATATGGTGTTCATAGACAAGTCATTAAGTTTTAATATAATTTACTTTGTTATGCTTTTTTATCATAATTATAATCACAAGCGTATTCAGTAGAAAACATCATTCATCATTGTTAAACTTAAGTAAATAGACAGTTTGGATTAGGGAGAATGATTTAAAGCTCTCCAGGGTAAAAATATTACTAACAAGGTGTATCTTACGAAGTATTTTAGCATTTTAATTATAAATATTTATTACTACTTACGAGTATAATGCTACGAAGTGGTATTTAATTTACTTAATTTTGTAACCATAGATAATTTCTTATGCTTACAAAAAAAAACACACTGCTTAAGAAGATTGCTTCACGCGGTGGGAAGGGATGGCTTGAGAGTAAAGAATTAAGAGGTGCTTATGATATTATATAAGAAATAAAAATGATTATTTTATCTACCTTAAATATTTTCCCGTTTCTCAGTTGTCATCTCTGACAAACTACACAGTTCTTTTCAATTTTTTTACTCTTCTGTCTTCATATGTAGAGAATAATTCAAGGTACAGGGGAAATTACTAATTTGATTATAACGGATTTTGACACTAAATGAGAAATAATAATGTGAAGTTCTTATTTCGGTTTTTACAATACGAATGTTACTAAATCGAGGATTTTAATTAAATGCGAGGCAAAACATGCCTGTATTAGTTGACATGAAAAAAACTATTTACCAAGCGAGAAAAAAGTCATTTGTTATTGTACAAAATTGAAAAAAGAACATTGAAATTTTAGTTGTCACTTCTTACATAGGTAGGTACCTATGTAGTTCAATTACTAGTATGGCAGATCATTGGAAAACAATTCAATAATTTTTTAATTTTATTTTTATTTTTTATAATATGAATAAATAAATAGATTGAATTAATGATTTTCGTGAAGTGATTTTACAAGATTTTTCAACAATCAGCACTTGGTACCTGGTATCAAACATAAATACAAAACTACAATTTGACATCTCAACAGAGACAAAAAGTTTGAAAGGGAATATGGTTATCTAGGATAGTATACAGAGTTTATGACCTGTCATTAGCTGGGTTAAGTGGCCACTTGATGTATTACAAACTTTAACCCATTTCGCCTAGTATTTGATATTCATACCTGAAATAGCGCGACATGTGAAAACTTTCTCTCATCCTTGAGAAAATCGCTAAGCAAGTTTTTGTCTGCGTTTGTTAGTTACTGTCCACAAATAATTGGACACACAAAAAATGTTGTACATAAATACAAATTTGAGAAGCATTAAATATATGCCTAACTACGTACCAACTCCTCATTGGCCAATACGAATCTAAACTCTTGTCATTAATATAGCATTGTAACCAACTTATTTAATGAAATTAAACAAAGCAAACAAATTAATGATTGTACCTAAAACATTTTGAAATGATTAATTTACTTTTTCAAGCTTTTTTCATAACCCCTACTTCTTCCTAATGGAAAAGCTCGTTCGTTCGGAGTTATTGATTTTTCAAACAATTACACCGGATTTACGTTATCAATGGATCTTCTGAACAAAACAAATTTAACAATGAACGGTGGAACTACGTAACTGGAATAGTTATTCCAATTTGTACAGATAAATATTTTTTAACGTTAGTTTGGTTTACTACGGAAAACAAAACTTTTTAGTGTAAATTAAATATACACGCCATTATTTTGTCTGACGAAACATAACTACATAACTCGTTTTAAAAAAACTCTTACATTAAAAAATAATTAAAATAAAAAACTGATTTTCACTAGGGTAATTTTATTTCTAAATAATTGTTAATGATAAGTTTTCACGGAATTATTTTAAAAACAAAATAACAATTTATTTAAAAAACTTAAATTGAGATGCGCTATTTTTAGTTTTATTTTGATGTTTCCAAAATACCTGTTTCTTAAATTTTTTTTGTATTGATTTTATCAAATGCTTTATATCAAACAACGTTATTTACATAACAAAACCTTTCGATGGACTTTTATGCTTTGTATCAAACAAATGTTATTTACATATAACAAATAATTTTTCTTCGTTTTTGAAAAAATCACAAATAATTCATAGACAATGATTTTCAAAAAATTGAATAAAAGGCACAATGTTTCGTTAGGTTATTCTTCAAAAATATTTTTGTAGTTGTAGATAACGTTGTTTGTCACTAAGTAGTTGATATGTTTGTCACATGGAATACAACTTCAGATAAAATATCAATACATACACAAGATTGGATTCAGAACAAGCGTAGTATGTGTATTGGTTTTATGCAATAAAATTGTTATGGATCCCTAGATTACCACCATAAATATGCTGTCTGTTGTTGTTTTTTGGATATAGAACAATACCAACCGAAATTAAATACCCTCATTTAATTTACCCTACGGGCGTATCTACATATTTAAGATACCTACGTCAAGATTTCCTAAAAATATTATACTGAGAATGCAAGATTTAGGTTCTTTCTGATTTGATTCCAAAATTTTGATAAATGCTGTATCTTCTAATTGGAAAAAAAAAAAAACTTTTTTAAAAATGTATTTTCAAATATCGTAAAACATCGCCATCGGAACAAACTTTTGTATATGATCTCCATGGCTGAGGGTTAACACAATGAAATATTTCTCTCCCAAAACTGATCACGAAGATCCTAAAATGGCGTTAAAATAGGGCGAATCATTAAGCTAAAATGATTCCCATAAACTTTTAATATAAATCAATCCATCAAAGTTAAGCTGCCGCGTTTCATTATATCCCCTAATAAACCTAGAACTTGCCAAGGAACGAACTAACCGTTGTTCGTGGAAGTTGTTGATCGAAGAAATTTGTCTGTACGGTACACATAAACACACTTAGTGTGGCAACTAGTAACCAACCTTCGTCCGCTCCACCTACCTCCATTTCTGAATTGTTATGACGTACGTGGTCTTGTTAGCCTGTGATTAATGAATGGTGTTTTTACCCAGACCGAAATTTCCCCTTAGTAACTGACCTCTTTGTCCTATTGCAAGAATAGAACCCAAAACTCTCGTACGAACAGTTGTGACATCATATTGGCAGCCCCTGTAGCTTGTCCGCCTCGTGATGCAGTGCTTATCGCCTTGGGCTACCATCATTAGGTCGGGGGTTTGATTCCTGACGGTGTCAACATGAAATGTTTATTTCAATGTAATTTTTCTCATTAAATATTTTCATGTATGATACCTTGGACTGCCGCTGATCATCAGCGCATTAGATTAATGTAACAAACTATCAAGATTCACTGCACTTGGTGTAGTAGTGAAATTACAATTGCAATTATAATGACAATTACAGTTGAAATTGAAATGAAAATTATAATTGAAATTGAAATGACAGTTATAATACAAAAGCCGAGACAGTGGTAGGGGTACAATGAAAGCATTTGTTCGCGTACATAATCGTAAATTCATCTGTATTTTTATCACACACTAACAATTCTTAAAATCGCGGTTTAGCTTGTTGACAAAAATCGGTAGAGTTAGCTGGACTGAAAAAAAGACTCAATAGTCTTTAAAGCAGTCTAGGGAAAGGGTGGGGGCTTTCACTGTAGTTGTGAAAGTGGTATTAGTAGCAGTAGAAGTCTAATGATTAGGATGCTAGACTCACTCCAGAGGTTCCGGGTTTGATTTGAGTGCTTGAAAAAAATATTTTAAAAAGTGGATGTTTCAATACATGTACATAGGTTCTTACATACCGCTCTTTATAGAAATAAGAATTTTATATGAAATAAGCGAGGTACATTGAAAATTGAATGCTGTGGATTCCGGTCGTAATGTATTTTTCGACATTATTTTCCGCGTATTTGCACCCCTGAGAACCATTCTTGAGAGATATCAATAGCGTGCATTTTCAAGCTTGAAGTTTTGAGAACATATTTATACGGCATCGCTCGGTGAAATATAGAGATTTTCGTATTAGCAACTAGCTTGAGAAAACTTTAGACAACCTATTATGTACATTAAATTTGTTTTTTGGCCAATAATGTGAAACAAAAAATAATATTAACTCAATCTCAATTTGTAGCACTCACTTTGTATTTTTTATGGTAATAATATTTTTGTTAAAATCATGTCATTTTGATTTGTAAAACGTACAAAGGTATTCTTTACTGAATTTTTATTTGATCAATTATTTGAACAACAATCAGATGCCGTATTAAATGAAGAATAGTAGACTGATTTAAAAAAAAATGCTTTAGAAAATTAATTATAAAAACATAAAAAGGGAATTTTATTTTTATATTTTGTTAATGTTTTCAAAATCTTCCCTCAGTACTATAAACAAATAACATCATACTTGAATTTATAATGCAAAAAACATCGTTTTTGAATTTGATGTTTTTTTACACGAGAAAATTCAAAAGTTAAATAAATTTTTACTATCGAAAATAAAACCATCATCTTCACGCTAGATTAGTCAATACATCACTGACCACATAGAGTTTAATCAAGTTCGATACCACCATACATGCAGACCATAATAGTTTAATGGTACTCGATACGTGAAGTGCTAGAGCCAGTGGGGTGGATAGTGTTTCGGGATTAATGCCGATGACATGTCGTACGTTAGGAAGAACCAGCCTTGATTGATACATCGGCTGGGGTTAATTGTGCCACTAATCCCTGTCCGAAGGCTTACGGATCACATTCGCCAGAAAAGATCGCATCCGCGGAACAAGTTTCTC
The DNA here is from genome assembly GCA_022494985.1 of Micrasema minimum. Taxonomy (NCBI): domain Eukaryota; kingdom Metazoa; phylum Arthropoda; class Insecta; order Trichoptera; family Brachycentridae; genus Micrasema; species Micrasema minimum. The sequence goes on along the minus strand of JAGVSP010003151.1, from coordinate 26,964 downwards.
TGCTTATTCCTGCTGTGCGATTGGGTGGAAAATATTACGAAAAAGTTTTTGAGATTAATAATACGTGAAATAAATTCGTGATACCTTGGACTGGTACTGAAGCGTAAGATTAAACATCCTTCTTTCATGTAATAAAATGATCAAGAGACACTCAATTGGTGAGATAGTAATGCAGTGTCCTATGCACCATTGGATGCGCATTAGGGAAAGTAGCAGTACTAATAATAATAATAAATTAAGCCAAATTATGAAGCACCGTTTTTATGAAATATTATCTCAAGGGCGCTTTACAACTTAGGTCTAATTAGGATTATACATCATCATCATATCTCATCGGCGGACGTCCTTGAGGCCTCTGGTTCCTCGGTCTCCACACCAGAACGCGTTTCGTCCATCTGTCGTCCGTCATTCTGGCTATGTGACCGGCCCATTTCCACTTCAACTTAGGATTATACAAAGAATAAAAAAGGTGTAGAATGAACAATATTGTAGATCCTAACTCTACAATAATATTATAACAATCAGGATTGCTACTTGTTGATAATTACGTGTTACTGCTGCAGAGAAGAAATTTCGTATAGATAAGTTTTTAGCTTTCGCCGAAATTCAGAAGAAATTTCTATACATCTTTTTATAGTAAAACATAGTTTTAAGACAAATCATAGCTCTTTATTTTCTAAATAATATTTGTACTATGACGGGATTAAAGCTCACAAAAAAATTAAGATGTATATTATTTCGATAATTTTTTTGATATGTAACGTGTTTATTGAGATAGTGTACGAATATAATTAATTTAAATAACGTATTTCTATTACTTACTGTTAATTAATTGTAATTATTATTTTCTAGCGGCATTCTTACTTATATGGACGCCTGAGTTACATTGTTTAGAATTCTGCTAAAACAAAATATTCATTTTATCTACTTACCCAAGTAAAAAGAATTAGCAATAAAGTTGAAGAAATATGTAAATACACCCTTTATTTTGAAAAAGAGTACCGGTATTTTGCGACGTTTACTGATAGCTAACCACCAACCATGTAAACGCTATTTCTACTACTACTTTCTGTTATCCGCACCCAATGGTGCATAGGGCACTGCATCGGTACACCAAGTAAAGTGATTCTTTATCATAGTATTACGTGAAGGTAAAATTGACAGTCATACGTTTCTAGTACCAGTCCAAGGTATCCTGTAATATTAATATGAAGAACACAAGTAAATAAATATTTCATGTTGACCGAGTTGGGAATCGAACCCGCGACCTCATGCACGGTAGCCAAATATGCGCTACCACTATGCCACGAGGCGGACAAACGCTACTTGCAACATAAACATATTCCTATGGGCTTTCAACCTTTCGCTTCAGGAGCACTCGAAACAAAAGTTTAAATTTGAGTTTAATGTTTGTAGGAACTTTCTGCGGCTTCCTTAAACGCTTCACATATATTTTGTAGTTTTCTAACCCACTGAAAAACCCACGGAATAGTTAGACTGTATTATGTGGCATTAACTATGGAAATAATTAAACCTGATATTACTAAATTGTCAATTTTCAAAATAACAAATTGTTTTTGAAAAAACACATTTTTAAACTTTCCTATTCATGTAAATGTTTAGTGGTACTTGTTGTTAGTATTAAGAGATTTTATATTATGTATATTTTTTAATCTCCATTTTCATTTCACCATATTCCGTCCCTGTGTTAAGCATATTATTTTGTGGATTTTAGAAACCCACCTCCAAGGTAAGTGATTGAAAGCCAGCTCCCGTATTTTCATTTGTTTGCAATTGTGTGGTGCTTGGTATTTTATGCTTTTTGGGGTTATTATGCCAAGGTTTTTGGGAATTATGTTGCTGACATTTCGGATCATTTTGCAGTGTCAATCTTGTCTGCTCAATCTAACTAACTTTCTAAAAAAACTATCTAAGAATTATTGTAAACTTATATAATGCATAGAAAAATAAGTAAATTTATTTTATACAAGTATGCAATCGTTTGTCCTTTTACTCTCCAACTCTTCCTAAATATGAAATTTTGTAAAATGCTTCTTGTCGTTGAATAAAACGCATAGATTTTTATCAATATCCAGGTGTAAAAATAGTGAAAATCGACACCTCATAAATTAACTAAAAGTATTTTTTTCACCCTTGTGAAAACCTCTTTTATCGCATTGACCACAAAAATTTTGAAACCCTGAGCAGGTGCAGTAGCCAATATGGACGTGACTCGGAGTGTCAGGGACTTATTAGGCAACCCAACCCTCTGGGGGTACTATAACAAATGTAGGTATCTCTTCCACCTCCTATCTCTCACCCCTAACCGTAAGTTGAAAACTTGCTGAAACTGAAACTGATGTACCTGCAAATACAATCATTTTGTGCCGTCACTCAATTTGGGTGATTTTGGGTTTTGCTGTTGGCAGACTTTTAAAAGTAAAGTAAAGTTAAGCTTTACAATATTTATTTTTTTATTTTTTTCATTTTAACATGTACATAATCTGAAAAACAATACAATGTCCTACTGAGTTGCCTTCTGCAACTCCTCAGTAAGTGCATAAATACATGTTTAATTAAAAATAAAAGTACACAATACATACTCTTGCGCAAAAAAAAATGCAAAATTCATATGAATAAAAATACAATTCTAAACTCAATATAATACATCGCGCTCTAGCAACCAAGTTCTCAGCACGCGTCTCTCTTTTAAGCTTGAAAAATATCAATTATTTTTTTTAATACTTGTTGGTAGCATGTTACAAATTTTTGGTATACTGTATTGAAGTGTTCTCTTACCCACATTTGTTATTATATTTAGGGAGAACTAATCCTTCCGCATTTGTAAAACGTGTATTGTAAACATGCACCGGTCTATGTTTATACTCAGAGAGAGATGCGTGCTTAGATATTAACTTGGACCATAATAACGCCTTAACAGATAAAATATTTACAGACTTATATAATAAGAATATCGGAATATACTTTACATATTTTCAATAATAAACAGTTGGTTGAACATTTTCAAAAGTGTTGTTTATTTAAATAATATTAGGAAGAATTGCGCTTTTAGAGTTCGGTTTAGTTTAACATTTCCAGCAATGTTTTCATCAATTATACGCTTGTTTCTGGGGCTTTTTTGAAAATTTATATTTTTATGTCAGTCAATATTAAAACAATTTTAACTTTAGCCACGATTCAGAGAAGTGAATACGAGTTATTCCTCTATCCATAGTAGATATAGATAGTCGCTTTATAATTCTCTAGAAATCCCTACATTTCCGACACATTTCCTTCTAGTTAATGGTGTAAAACACATAAAATTATGCCTTGATTTAAGACTCGAACCATAAATTATCATTTAAATCAACATCAATCTTCTTTGCACATAAAATCAATGACGCAGTAAACACTTAAAATTCACAGCATTACAACAGCTATGTTGGGTACTTATATTTTTCTTGACTAATGTCGGCTGGCTAACCCCTCTCACGGCATAAGAAAAAATTTCAACCCTTATAGAAAGGATCATGTGAAGTATGTTTTGGTGAGATTTATAATGTAATGGAGAATGTTTTTACAAAAATCTCCGCAAAAACACATTTTGAAAAATCATATACACATACGTACCTTTTGCGCGCAAATGTTATTTTCTTGAGTGGCACTTAAGACATGAGAAATGAGCATTGCTACTTTTTAAATATTGAATGTGTTGCCATGCTGCAAATACTCGTTGGATTCCTATTCAAAGTGACGTTATGTTTTCAAATTTTTTTCTAGTGTCCATATGTATCTACTTACGCTATTGGTAAATGTTTGTTTTTCACATTTATTGGACCTAAGATATATAACCAAATGGACACACCAAACCAAATTATTAACCGTATTCTCCAAGTACAGGGTCGGTGTCGTTAGTTGGATAAGTGTAATGGGTCGTGTATATGTTGAAAATGCCTGCAAAAATAAAGCTATGTAAAACTATTAAAATTTGGTATGCAAAAATATTGTTTTGTAAATTCTGAATTTGTGAGATCAAACTTATGTATAATGCTACAATGCCCTGACTCGACACGGACTATCTAGTGAATTCGGGGCCAGATCATTGGCTATGGGTCTCTACTGATTGAGTCGCCATCCCATTATTGTGTGATTGTTAAAATGTGTGAAATGTTATAATAAATAATAAATAATAAAAATTATTTTCTTAAACGAGATCATACAATACTGAATGTTTGAATTTACTATATCGACCTATTTTAAATCCCCCACTTTACTACTTCCTTTATCAAATGTGATACTTATGTTCACATGTATTTTAGCTTACATAAGAATCAGATATAAACAATATCCTAATTTAAGGCTCGGGTGCTGATTAAGCCGACAGACGTGAGTATATTCTGCAAATTGTGTCTTCCATTCCAATGATACCTTTCAAGAGAGATTATAAAGTCTCATTCCCACGTCTTATTTTATTTCTCTTCACGTGTTTTGTTCGTGGAATCGTCATGACACTTTTAATATTATGCTAAAAATACCGGGGGGGAGAAATACGGACGAAATAGAAATGGTCGGGCGGACTTTTTACACCCCCAATGAAATTTCCCAGGAAAGATGAAAGGCTCCCAAGGATGAAATATCATCGCTTTCTTTCTTGGATATTTCCTGCGGTTCTTGACAATCAGGCTTTATGCTTGATCCTGACTTTTCCAAGGATTTCATAAAGACTCCGGAGCAAAAAGTAACTGTTCCCAAACCCAAGCTAAAACTTGACAAAACTTGTTCTTTCACATTTTGGTAGAGTTGTTTTACTTGAATTGATCTTTCGTCAGTCCGAGGCAAGCTTTACAGCTCCAGATGAATGGAGGAGGACGTTTTCCCGAGGGGCAAACGAAAAAATCACCAGGTTTTCAGTAACAGCAATTTCTTTCGCTTTTTAATTGAAATATTTTTAATAAGGAATTAAATTAACAACCATTTTTTAAATACATCTGGATTTCTTTCAATCAAATCATTTTTTTCCACCGAAAAAATTTCAGAGTTGGATATTAAATTTTACGTGAATTACACCCTGAATTTGACTGGGATCGCGCTAAGACAGAAATTGAGAAGAATTTTCTGCTGTTGTTCGTGAAATTTGATTTAATTAATCAATTTCGATTAATAGGATATTTATTCTGAAATTATCATATCTAACGTAAATATAGATTTTTTTTAGAACCCTAATTTTGTGATTTATTTCATTTTAATACTCCATTCTATTCATTAATTTTGAATCTACTTTTTCATATTCATTTTCATTATTAATCAGTCATATTCATATATTGTAATACTTTTTAAAAATATACTAAATTTTCAATACGTTCTTCAATGTAAAAATTAAATTATCACATTAAATAAGGTCAGCGAAGGGCTATTTGTAAACAAATTGTACGGCAAAATTGTTTTTTTTGCTATATTCACCTGTTTTTCATTATACTTATATTTTCCAAGCTGTTAAACATACAAGCATGATAAATTATATTGAACAAATAACTACTAGTAATTTATTTACAATCTAACTTGTACTTACAATCTGTGTATTTATAGATTAATTAAATCCATGCAATAAAGTTATCTTTGCATAATCCATCGTAATTTTTTACATCTAAACAACAATAGAATACGAACACTTTTCTAACATTTTATTTATAGATAATAATTTTTCATAAAGTGATTAAGTAAATAACTTGATACAATGTTATGTAAATCGCCGTATTTAGCTATATAGTGCGTCAAATAAATTGTAGCCATTTATAATAATTCTCATCAATCATAAAATCTTACCATAATTTCTCTCTATGCGTGGTGCATATGGATTAACATTTTAAACTTTGCCTCCAAGGCCGAAGTCGATATCGAGCCTGCCAGCTTTCGTATGCTATCCTCCCAAGTCGAATCCAAGTAATAGTATTTTAACTATTAGTTAAAAAAAGTAAAAATAAAATTTTCAAGTTAAGAAACTGTCGTGAAAATCGTGGACAATTGTTTTCATTACGCTACCCAATAGACTACTTGTTTCATTTCTTAGTTTGGGTTGCATCGTGATTTCATTGCTTTTGCTTTTTATTGTCAGATGTTATTATAATAAAGTAAAATAACCTAGCACTTATTACTTTCTCCTTTACTGCTAAATGGGTAAACCAGTGAGTAAAATGAATGCCCATATTTAGCTGTAATATTCTTGTTTTATACGAATAATTTTTCTCGACTACAATTTTTAGCGATTCAATCGAAACCTGAAGTTATTATGATACCAAGTTAGTTGATTACGACTATGTCTTTGTTTTAACTTACCTTTTCACGGGTATGATAGGGGCGTGCATATTGGATAACAGGGGTTCATCGAAAAAAAATATTTATGCAAATTCTCGAAGCTTTCGTTTCCCGACGATCATATTCTCTCCCCGTAACGTGGTAACGCGAAAAAAAATAACCAAGAGGAATTTTCAATATTGATGTGTTGTTGAAAAACCTTTCAATGCTACCATTCCCTATTTCCATATTCCAATTACAACATTTACGTAAGGTTTTACTTTTCTCCCACACTTTAAAAAAATTAGTCATTTATTATTCCTTGTGCACTTCGCTTACTCATCTTAATAACTGCTAAAGGACTCGGTTTTAAAAAATATCCATTCGTTGTATAATGCTGATACCACACATAACAAAGCACTATATTATCAAACATTTTTACCATACAGGCGTTTAATAAATTCAGCTTCACTAACGATAAAGAGCGTCGTGCACACCAAATTATTATGACTTTAGTCGCTTACTGTATATTTTAGTATTATTGTCTCGCAAAAAACAGGGAAGGCCTTGAGAGAAAGAAGCTCACGGACTATTCGATTATTCACTTGTAGATCACAAAAAACATCCAATGTGGGTGTTTTTGTTGGTGCTTGTTCCCTTCTCTGCAATAAAATAGGAACGTATTCCGAATATGCCTATTAAAAGTTGTTTTGAACATACTCTTCTGCTCATTATTTGGGATTACACATTTATTTTTCTGTACCTTCTCTATTTTCTATTCGATTGCTTTTGCAAAGAAGTTACACAGTCATTTTCCATTCTGCTCCATATCTGTGGCGTCTCATGAAATTAGATTTCGAGGGTGTGGTTGAATAAAAATAATATTATTAATTGTATATTTTTTTTCATGTAGACCATAGGACAACGTTAAAATTTTATTTTTCAGATAACCTTTACTTATATCCTTCTATTTTCTTTTTTCTGTTAAATGGATTATCTTTAAATTCTTTATTTCGTGTTTTCAGGACATTGCTGGCCACAAACTTGACTGCCAAAACAACACCTTTCCTACCCTAGATGGAGGCAGAACAAGTTGTTTACTAAAAAACAGTCAGTTATTAAAAAATAATTTTTTTAAGGTTCAGTAAGGCTTAATAAGCCCTTGATGAAGGAGTTTCAGTGTCTCGAAATTTTGTTTAAATACACTAATTCGTTTAATTCTTTTAATTATGGAGACCTTCAAAAGTGAGTATGCTACCAAACATTAGTTTTATATTAATTTTATGACCTAAAGCGATTGGAAACTGATCATCTCTTGACTCATTGTAAAAAAAATTGATTCATGCTTCCACTGCAATGGTTAGTACCACTCGCAGTAGCCTTAGTATTTAGTTCTAGGTTTTTTCTAGTGATTTTTGAAATAAAAAAAAAAACTTAGTGGCAAAACAATGAATGCAGTAAATATTAATTTTTAAAAATGAACAATACCAATCATTTCATGCGGTTAGAGCTTATTTTATTACTGTTGTGGTTAACGCTTTGGTCATAGTAATTAATCCTTTTTTTTTTTATTTCTGTTATTTTTTTGACATATTAATATAAGTATATTTCTGACTTAAAATCGTATTCTCACTTAAAAACTTCTTCCGTTAAATCATTCTCGTTTCCTCAATCATAGAGTCGCATAAAAAAAGTTCTGAAATATCTAAACTCAAAACTTAATTAGAATTTTTAGGAGCTTTAATAAAACTGATGCAAACGAACTCGGGTCCGCAAATTCACCAAATTGTAAAATTATATTGATTTACCATATCTGCTTTTCGTGTAATAATATTTTAATTGATTTTAGGAAGTTAACCAATCTCTTATGACGTAGGTACATATAAAATTGCATAAGTTTGATTCCTATAATATTATACTGTTATCAATATTTTTTTCAATCATTTTATTGTCTCTAATTAATAATAAGGATATTTTATGAGGCAGAGTTTGTAGCTGAAAATAAATTAATACTAAACGCACATCTTTACGTCAATAATTTTTGCATTTAAGATGACATTTCTTGGAGCTGGAAAAAATATTTTATAGTGACTTATTTCCTAATGTTAATTTAATTTTTCGCATGTCACATTTGACTTTCAATATGGATATTGTATTTTTTCTCAGGTAATATGACGGTAGTAATCATCTCTGTAAATATTACTATATCATTGTCTTATGTTTGATTTTGTATTGTACGTTGTTATGAGAATAATACATAAGGTGATCCCCAAGGTTTAGCCATAACTTTACACTCAAGTTATGCTTTAGTAGGGAGCGATAACTAGGAATCCGAACTGGCCACACTATACTACACGGAACCGTACAGGTAACTAATATCAAATTTACATATGTAATGGTATCACTTCTTATTTTTTTTTTTATTTTCCTTTTTAACTAAACAATAAACGGATTTCAACTTCGTATTTGCCTAAATTATGGATCACTGACGCTAATCTAAATATATGTTATTGACAACTTTAATTGATTATTGAATTAATTTTTGTTTTAATTTGATCCTTTTTTTTAAAATACATAAAATTAAATGTTTTATTCAACAAAAACAACTTTTGAGTATGAATACAAATTAACTTATAGAACAAAATTACTGGCAATATATACCCCATGCTCAGGGATGTGTTATCAGATATTATTGATTATTCCACAGAGACAGACGAAGATAACTCATGCGAAAACACACGATATTGTAGGCGTTATTTCAGGCGCTTTTACAGGGCTTATTGACCCTACAATTTGGCTGGGTTTAATTGTCGGCCACTTGACGTTTAAACATACATTACCCTTTTCTGCCATCATCTTGCTATCCCTTAATATAGACAACAATTTTTTGAAACTAACATATATATTGAAATCAGTCTTCGGTCATTTCCGCTTTACTAGATTTTTTCTCTATTGCTGGTTGTCCCCGTATTTTCATTTGTTTGCAATTGTGTGGTGCTTGGGTATTTTATGCTTTTTGGGGTTATTATGCCAAGGTTTTTGGGAATTATGTTGCTGACATTTCGGATCATTTTGCAGTGTCAATCTTGTCTGCTCAATCTAACTAACTTTCTAAAAAAACTATCTAAGAATTATTGTAAAACTATATATAATGCATAGAAAAATAAGTAAATTTATTTTATACAAGTATGCAATCGTTTGTCCTTTTACTCTCCAACTCTTCCTAAATATGAAATTTTGTAAAAAAATGCTTCTTGTCGTTGAATAAAACGCATAGATTTTTATCAATATCCAGGTGTAAAAATAGTGAAAATCGACACCTCATAAATTAACTAAAAGTATTTTTTTCACCCTTGTGAAAACCTCTCTTTTATCGCATTGACCACAAAAATTTTGAAACCCTGAGCAGGTGCAGTAGCCAATATGGACGTGACTCGGAGTGTCAGGGACTTATTAGGCAACCCAACCTCTGGGGGTACTATAACAAAATGTAGGTATCTCTTCCACCTCCTATCTCTCACCCCCTAACCGTAAGTTGAAAACTTGCTGAAACTGAAACTGATGTACCTGCAAATACAATCATTTTGTGCCGTCACTCAATTTGGGTGATTTTGGGTTTTGCTGTTGGCAGACTTTTAAAAGTAAAGTAAAGTTAAGCTTTACAATATATTTTTTTTTAAAAAAAAATTCATTTTAAATATGTACATAATCTGAAAAACAATACATGTCCTACTGAGTTGCCTACTGCAACTCCTCAGTAAGTGCATAAATACATGTTTAATTAAAAATAAAAGTACACAATACATACTCTTGCGCAAAAAAAATGCAAAATGCATATGAATAAAAATACAATTTCTAAACTCAATATAATACATCGCGCTCTAGCAACCAAGTTCTCAGCACGCGTCTCTCTTTTAAGCTTGAAAAATCAATTATTTTTTTAATACTTTTGTAGGTAGCATGTTACAAATTTTTGGTATACTGTATTGAAGTGTTCTCTTACCACATTTGTTATTATATTTTAGGGAGAACTAATCCTTCCGCATTTGTAAAACGTGTATTGTAAACATGCACCGGTCTATGTTTATACTCAGAGAGAGATGCGTGCTTAGATATTAACTTGGACCATAATAACGCCTTAACAGATAAAATATTTACAGACTTATATAATAAGAATATCGGAATATACTTTACATATTTTCAATAATAAACAGTTGGTTGACATTTTCAAAAGTGTTGTTTATTTAAATAATATTAGGAAGAATTGCGCTTTTAGAGTTCGGTTTAGTTTAACATTTCCAGCAATGTTTTCATCAATACGCTTGTTTCTGGGGCTTTTTTGAAATTATATTTTTATGTCAGTCAATATTAAAACAATTTTAACTTTAGCCACGATTCAGAGAAGTGAATACGAGTTATTCCTCTATCCATAGTAGATATAGATAGTCGCTTTATAATTCTCTAGAAATCCCTACATTTCCGACACATTTCCTTCTAGTTAATGGTGTAAAACACATAAAATTATGCCTTGATTTAAGACTCGAACCATAAATATCATTAAATCAACATCAATCTTCTTTGCTACATAAAATCAATGACGCAGTAACACTTAAAATTCACAGCATACAACAGCTATGTTGGTACGTATATTTTTCTTGACTAATGTCGGCTGGCTAACCCCTCTCACGGCATAAGAAAAATTTCAACCCTTATAGAAAGGATCATGTGAAGTATGTTTGGTGAGATTTATAATGTAATGGAGAATGTTTTTACAAAAATCTCCGCAAAACACATTTTGAAAAATCATATACACATACGTACCTTTGCGCGCAAATGTATTTTCTTGAGTGGCACTTAAGACATGAGAAATGAGCATTGCTACTTTTTAAATATTGAATGTGTTGCCATGCTGCAATACTCGTTGGATACCTATTCAAAGTGACGTATGTTTTCAAATTTTTTCTAGTGTCCATATGTATCTACTTACGCTATTGGTAAATGTTTGTTTTCACATTTATTGGACCTAAGATATATAACCAAATGGACACACAAACCAAATTATTAACCGAATTCTCCAAGTACAGGGTCGGTGTCGTTAGTTGGATAAGTGTAATGGGTCGTGTATATGTTGAAAATGCCTGCAAAAATAAAGCTATGTAACTATTAAAATTTGGTATGCAAAAATATTGTTTTGTAAATTCTGAATTTGTGAGATCAAACTTATGTATAATGCTACAATGCCCTGACTCGACACGGACTATCTAGTGATTCGGGGCCAGATCATTGGCATGGGTCTCTACTGATTGAGTCGCCATCCCATTATTGTGATTGTTAAATGTGTGAAATGTTATAATAAATAATAAATAATAAAAATTATTTTCTTAAACGAGATCATACAACTGAATGTTTGAATTTACTATATCGACCTATTTTAAATCCCCCACTTTACTACATCCTTTATCAAATGTGATACTTATGTTCACATGTATTTAGCTTACATAAGAATCAGAATAAACAATATCCTAATTTAAGGCTCGGGTGCTGATTAAGCCGACAGACGTGAGTATATTTCTGCAAATTGTGTCTTCCATTCCAATGATACCTTTCAAGAGAGATTATAAAGTCTCATTCCCACGTCTTATTTTATTTCTCTTCACGTGTTTGTTCGTGGAATCGTCATGACACTTTTAATATTATGCTAAAAATACCGGGGGGAGAAATACGACGAAATAGAAATGGTCGGGCGGACTTTTTACACCCCCAATGAATTTCCCAGGAAAGATGAAAGGCTCCCAAGGATGAATATCATCGCTTTCTTTCTTGGATATTTCCTGCGGTTCTTGACAATCAGGCTTTATGCTTGATCCTGACTTTTCCAAGGATTCATAAAGACTCGGAGCAAAAAGTAACTGTTCCCAAACCCAAGCTAAAACTTGACAAAACTTGTTCTTTCACATTTTGGTAGAGTTGTTTTACTTGAATTGATCTTTCGTCAGTCCGAGGCAAGCTTTACAGCTCAGATGAATGGAGGACGTTTTCCCGAGGGGCAAAACGAAAAATCACCAGGTTTTCAGTAACAGCAATTTCTTCGCTTTTTAATTGAAATATTTTTAATAAGGAATTAACAACCATTTAAAACTCTGGAATTCTTTCATCAATCATTTTCCTACGAAAATTCGAGTATATTAATTTTACGTGAATTACGCCCGATTTGACTGGATCGCGCTAAAGAAATGAGAGAATTTCGTGTTCGTGAAATTTGATTAATCATTTCGATTAAGGATTTTATTCTGAAAAAATATTAAGTAATATAGATTTTTTTAGAACCTAATTTTGATTTATTTCATTAATTCCATTTTTCATTAATTTTGATCTACTTTATTCATTTCATTTCATTATTTATCAGTCATATTATTATTGTAATACTTTTAAAAATATACTAAATTTTCATTAATTCTTCAATGTAAAATTAAATTATCACATTAAAATAGGTCAGCGAGGCTATTTTGTAACAAATTGTAGGCCAACAATTGTTATTTTACTATATTCACCTGTTTTCATTATCTTAATTTTCCAAGCTGTAAAAACAAAAGCATTGATAAAATTATATTGAACAATACTTTAGAATATAATTACAAACAAACTTGTACTTCATGGTATTATAGTTAAATCATGCAAAAAGTTCTTAGCATAACACGTAATATACTCTAAACACAATGAAAATAAACACTATTACATTTTATTTATATTTAATATATTTCATAAAGTGATTAAGTAATAACATGATACAAGTTTGTAAAACGCGTATGCTATATGCGTCAAAAAATTGTAGCCAATTATAATAATTCATCATCATAATCATACCATAATTACTCTCTATGTGGAGCATATGGATTACACAAACTGCCTCCAGGCCAAACGATCGGCCGCCAGCTTTCGTGCATCCTCCCAAGTCAAATCCAAGTCTAGTATTATAATAATAGATAAAAAAAAGTAAAATAAAAATTTCGTAAGAAACTTGTTCGTGAAATGTGAAATTTGTTAAATACGCTACAAAGCTACTTGATCATTCTGTTGGGTGATTCAATAGCTTTGCTTTTTATGTGATGTTATTATAATAAAAGTAAAATAACCTGCATTATTACATTCCTTTACTGCAAAGAGTAAACCAGTAAAATGAATTTAGCTGAAAAATTTCATTTTTAACGAATATTTTTCACGATAACAATTTTTAAGCTATTCAATTCGAACCTAGAAGTTATTATGATACAAGTTTTGATCGAATGTTTTGTTAACTTACCTTTACACGGGATGTTGGGGTAAATGGAAAACAGGTTCATGAAAAAAAATTTATGCAATTTCGAAGCTTTCGTTTCCCGCGAACATCTCCCGAACCGAGTAACGCGAAAAAATAACAAGAGGAATTTCAATATTTGATGATGTTGAAAAACCTTTCAATGCTACCATCCCCATTCGATAATCAATAATAACATTACGTAGGTATTACTTTCACCACATAAAACTAAATTAGTATAATTATTCCAATGCATTACGTACTATCTAAACTGGCTAAAGGCTGTTTTTAAATATATCCATTCGTTGATAATGCTGATACCAACAACCAACATATATTATCAACATACCAAACGGACGTTTATAAAATCAGCCTTCACTAACGAAGAGCGTGTGCACACTAATTATTATTATTTGGCTTTTGTTATTTAGTATTATTGTTTCGAAAAAGGGGCCTGGAGAAGAAGCTCCGGGATCGATTTCCTGTAAGATCACAAAAAACATCATGTGGGTGTTTTGTGGTGCTTTTTCCCTCTTGCAATAAATAAAGTATCCGAATTTTTTGAAATATCTTCTGCACATTATTTGGATACAATTATTTTCTGTACTCTCATTTTCAATCGATTGCTTTTGGCAAAAGAGTTAACAGTCATTTTCCATCTGCTCCATCAGTGGCGTTCCGAAAATTAGATTCGAGGGGGGTTGAATAAAAAAAAAATAATAATGTATAATTTTTTTATGTGGATAGGACAACGTTAAAATATTTTTGCTAACCATACATATTCTTCATCTTTCTTTTTTCTGTTAAATGGATTATTATAAATCTTTATTTCTGTTTTCAGACAATTGCTGGCACCAAACTTGATGCAAAAACACTTCCTACCTAGTGGAGCAGAACAGGTTTCTAAACAGGTCAGTTATTAAAAAAAATATTTTTTAAAAGTTCAAGATAAGGGCTTAAATAAAGCCCTGATGAAGGAGTAGTGTCTCCGAAATTTGTTTAAAACAAAAATTGTTTAATTTCATAATTATGGAGAACTTCAAAGTGAGTGCTACAAACATTGAGTTAATAATTAATTTATGACTAAAGCGATTGACTGATCATCTTGCCTCCATGTAAAAAATGATCAAGATTCACTGCAATTGGTGTACCACTGCAGTGCCCTTAGTATTAGTTCTAGGTTCTAGTGAATTTGAAAAAAAACAGTGGCAAAAAATGAATGGCTAAATTAATATAAATGAACAAAAAAAAATTTTCATGGGAGAGCTTATTTTATACTGTGAGGTAACGCTTTGGAATTAATTAAATCTTTTTTTTTTTTTTACCGTATTTTTTTGCATATTTAATTAAGTATAATATTGACTTTAAAGTATTCTCACTAAACTTCTTCCGTTAAATCATTCTCGTTTCTCATCACTAGTCGCATAAAAAAGGTACTGAAATAATTCTAAAACTAAACTTAATTAGAATTTTGAGCTTATAAACTGGCACCGAACTGACGCAAATCACCAAATTTTAAATATATTGAACCCATATCTGCTTTTGAAATATTTTAAATGATTTTAGAAGTTCCATCTTTTGAGTAGGTACATAAAATTGCCATAGTTGATCCTAAATATTATACTGTTTCAATATTTTTCAATCATTTTTTTGTCTCAATTATAAAAAAGGATATTTTAAGAGGCAGAGTTTGAGCTGAAAATAAAATAAAACGCAATCTTTGTCAAATTTTGCATTTAAGAATGAATTTATGGAGCTGAAAAATTTATATGACTTATTTAATGTTAATAAATTACGCGTCCAATTGAATCAATATGGATATTGTATTTTTTCTCAGGTAAAGCGGTGTTCCATCTTACATTATATTCAGTTGTCTATGTTAGTTTTGTATTGCTACGATGTAAATTGAGATAAATACAAGGGAACCCAAAGGTTTAGCCAACTTTACTCAAGTATGCTTGAGGGAGCGATAACTGGAATCCAAACGACCACACTACAGGACCCGACCAGGTACCTAAACAATATACAAGTAAGGTCTTGTTTTATTTTTCCTTTTAACTAAACAATAAACGCGATTTCACTGTTTTGCTAAATTGGACTGCGCATCTAAAATAATCGTTTATTGACAACATATTGATTGGAATTATATCCTTTAATTTTAATACATAAATAAATTTATCAACTAAAACAACATTTTTGAGATGAATACAAATACTTATAGACAAATTACTGGATTATACCCATGCTGGGCTGATATCAGATATTATTGATATCCCAACAGAGACAGAGAAACTCTCGAAACGAATGTGGTTATTTAGGCGTTTTACAGGGCTTATGACCTATCATTGGCTGGGTTAAGTGGCCACTTGACGTACTACAACATTCCCCATTCTGCCCATCATCTGATAACCATATATGACAAATTTTGAAACTACTATATATTGAAATCGTCTTCGTCATTCCGCTTTACAGATTTTTTCTATGCTGGTGTCATCACATTCGTTTCCAGAGTTTCTCTGTCTCTGTTGGGATATCAATAATAAATGTGTCATCCTTTAGAATATTTTTTTAATATGCAGTTAGTATGAGAATGCACAAATAATAGTTATAATGTGTTACTGATAATGATTGTTTGGTCTTTGAGGCTTATAAATGTTATAAAAACACATAAAACATCATCATCATCATACCATATCCGCTCCCTATGTGGAGCATATGGATTCCACAAACTGCCTCCAGGCCAAGCAGTCGGCCGCCAGCTCCCGTGCATCATCCCAAGTCAAGTCCACGTCCCGCAGCTCTGACGCAAACTTGCCGACGAATTGTCAACAGTGGACGACCAGGACGCCGAGAACCTGATTCCTTGCCTGATGATGATGATGTTTGTTCTGGTTCATCAGCCCTAAAGATGGACACCGCAAAGTGCTCCGAAACGTCGGCAAAACAATATCTGTATTCTGAAGGCTGTGAAAACCTACTAAGTTTGTTACGAAACTCTGTGGGGGGGAGATCTACAAATTAATATTTTTTTCCATATTGGCTCCCAATATGAAGCATAATAAAATGGAAAAAAAGACATTTTCAAATCTATCCTACAGACTGAAAACTCTCGCGGTTATAACAATTTTATTTAAGATTATTTGAACACTTAAAAATGCACGGTTAATTGTGTTTTTTGTTAAGTTAAATATTATGGACGTTGTACAAAATGTAAACGCTAATTAGAGCGAACAAAGATAAGAAAAGGACAAAGTCAACACCTAGCACAACACATTTTTGAAATCGTATTTGTCTTAAATGGAGCGTGATCTCGAAATTTGTTCTTTGTAGTTTTGTTTAGAAGTTTTTCGGCTGTTTTTCCCAGGGATAGAAAGTGTAGAGAGTGAGCTTAGAACATTCGCGTCTGTAACTGACGAGCGGAGTTTCTCCTACGTTTCGGATAATGTAAATGGCTCGTTATCATTTATTTATAGCTCTTTCGCACTTTTCCTCTTATTTAATGGTTCATGCTAAATCACACGTGCTGAAAGAGAGGGAAACTAAGAAAGAGAGAAAGAGAGCAGACCCTAAAAAAGGAAAAATTAGGTGTAGAAAGAAGATTTTTTCATTTCATTTCGGTGTACCAATGATAGGTTCTAAACATATTGATTGTAACAGAAAAACGTAAGCTATTTTTTAAAGTTACTAACGGGAATAAAATAGATGATCCTACCCATCGAAATAGAGTACTTGTATGGTGGATGTACCTATATCTTTTACATATGAATCTGTAGCAAAAAAACATTAATTCTTTGAAAATTCTATTTCAATCAGTCTCTATTTCTGGATTTTCTTTATTTGTCTGAAAGAAATTTCATTCAATCTTATTAACAAAAATGTTTAAAAAATTTTGTGATTGAGCATTTGTACAGAAAAACGTCGTTGATTATTTTGTGTATTTTTCAATTAAATGCTGATTGGTATTTATTTATGTATGGAAATTTCTAAGGAAATAATGTTTCTTACCTACACCAGGCCATTTTTATTAAATTTTATGTTTAAACTCCTTTGATCAATTCTGCAAAATTTATTCACTCGGTTGCGTTCCACCCAGCTTACGTTTACTGTTTAACATTCTTCATTTACTTCTTTAAACTCGCAAATGTTTTCAAAGAAATACGATTATAGTCTCGTGTTTAGTGTTTTATTCCTGTCAAATTAAATGGTTCTCCTTATGTATTACGTAATAAATTTTACGCAAAACAGACGAAAGGTGCTTTTTACCTCCCTCGATTCATTTCATTCCTAAGTACAGCGATGTCTCAAAAATTTATAAAATATGTCGTCTTAACGACACGAGTCGTGTGGCACTATATTGAAATATGTTCTTGGAACGAAATACCGATAATAGCGATACCAAAATTTGTAAATAATTTACCAATTACTCATATCGTTTATGTTTACGTTTATCGTCGATCTTTTTATCAATTACTCATATCGCACCATGAATTCAAAACTACCCTAACTAAAAAATGAGAACTTTTGGGAAATCATGAAAAACTAACTTCATTTCAGAACTGTTACTTTAAAAAAGATTTTTTTTAAATTAAATACTCGACATAGGAAACAGATAGAGACATTTTTCTTGAACTGAAATATGGTGCTCAATATGCGCTATAACGTGGTATTTTTCGTTTATTTTCGGTCAATTAAGACTTGGTGCAGTATAATATTCATGGTGCGATATGATCTAAGCTACCATTTTTAATTTGTAATTTTTTAAAAAACTTAGACAATTAAGTTTAAATGAATATTCATTTAAGCTGAAAATTTAATATTTAACTCATCTGATATTTGTATAAATTATAAAGGTACCTACCACCTACATATTTTTTAAAAAAATGTTACAACATGCTCGAATTAATGTACGTCGAAAAACTTTTTATGGTCACACTTTTTTATTGTTGTAGGGGTTTCGAAATAGTAGAAATTCTCCCTATTTTATTTGTACCAGGGTAAAATTTTTACCTCTCAATTTTGCTGTAATTCGATATCCACTGTATTACTTATAATATAATAATATCTCGACACCATAAAACGTAGAATGTCGTTCAGATGTAATAATGTTTTTTAAAATATTCACATCCATTTTCTGATAGCGATCTGCTTCCAAAGTAATCTGATTTTGTATAGATGTATAAAAATGTGAATTCAGTTTTTCGAATATATTCTTTGTTTCAATAAAAAATATTGGTACCTACCATGTACCCTTAACTGATAACCATGGTTTTCGTTGATTTACGGTATTTTTTGTTGTTAATTGAGAGAAAGGGCTAGGTATTTTAATGAAATGCATAATTATAAAAAGTCATTAAATTATGGTGTGTTTTGAGAGTCATTTAAGTAAGATTTTTTAGAAAGGGTAACATCAAATTTCTCAATTCAATATAACTAATGAAAGTTAAATAAAAATAATCGGTACACTTTCACTTTTATTTGTTTGACCAGTTTCACGCTTTCACCCGATTATGGGAATCTTCAGACTGGTAACATGTTGTACAATTCTTAGTATTTTTATTTAACTTTTATTAGTTAAGTATATTAAAATAATTAAATTATGGAATCTAATTAATTAAGTAATGCCAATAAAAAATATAAATCAAATTAATTTTCTTATAATCAAATCTCCGAAATATTGTATTTTACATTACAATCCTGATACACACTACAATAACTACACTACAATTATACATTATTTATTTTAATTAATCCTCAAATTGACAATACCAATTTGTCTCGCATCGGTTCCAATCACACTAATTATTCCCACTAATTATTATATCTACGACTACTACTACTAATTTCTCTCATCCGTACCCAATGGTGCATAGGGCACTACATCGGTACACCAAATGCAGTATATATGAATATTTCACCGAATGAAGGTAAGATGATCAGTCATATGCTTCAGTACCCGTCCAAGGTATCACACATGAAATATGAATATGAAAATCACATGTAAATAGATATTTCATTTTGACCCCCTACAAGAATTGAACCCCCAAACTAATCATGTATTTAAGTAAAAATTAAATTTACAATATGGCTTAAAAATTTGAAATACGTTTCTTCATGAAACAAATAAACCGATCATATTAAACTTTTCTGAATAAAAATAATTTTTTTTTTTATGAATGATATCAATAATGTTTTTGATGTCAGCGTCGATGTTCAAATTTAAACACAGTAACTAAAAAAAGGACGAATCGTTGCAATAGATATTAAAAAAAAATATTCCGTGATATTGATAACTGATTTCTTTATAATAGCTGATTTCCCACATGAAATACGTAAATAAAGCGTGGGTATGTCATATTTATATTTTGCAAGTCGTCGTTTTCTTTAAATATGCACGTAGATAAAAAAAATCTCTGATAAATTGAATAAATTGTTTTTAGTTTAAACTACTTTGAAAAACGTGACGCAACTAATCTAGGGGGGACCAAGCTAATCATTTACAGTCATCAATCTGACGTGACAAATAATATGGCGCCCGCCCGCAAATCGCGGGTAACTCGGCAGCCATTTTGCGAATGAAGTTAGGAATGCCAATATTCTGACGGGAAACGTAACCGTTCAATATTTGAATTTGATCGATTTTTCCGTGTTTGCAGTAGGCGTTTATTCTTTATTGATTTCGCAGATTTGGGTGTTCACGATGGTACTGAAACGCGGATTTATGGATAAACTGGAATAGGCAGAAGACGCAAATGGAATGTTCTTATGCGCTTGATGTCTCGGGGATTTAAAGCGGGATTTTTCCAGCTCATCTAATTTCCATTTTTTTTTGCATTTAAGTTATCTAGATTAGAATTTGACATCTCAACAGAGACGAGAAGTTTGAAAGGGAATATGGATATCTAGGCGTTTACGGGGCTTATGACCTGCCATTGGCTGGTTTAAGTGGCCACTTGATGTATTACAACATTCCCCATTTCACTTAGTATTTGATATCCATATCTGCCAATATACAGTAAAATGGCGCGACGCTTCACATGTGAACACTCTCTGTCATCGATGACATCGATTACTGTATATTGGCAGATATGGATATAAAATACTAGGTGAAATGGGGAATGTTGTAATACTGGCCACTTAACTCAGCCAATGACAGGTCATAAGCCCTGTAAACGCCTGGATATCCATATTCCCTTCCAAATTTCTCGTCTCTGTTGAGATGTCAAATTGTAATTATTAGCCCGCAATGGGTGAAATCCAGTTTTTATCTAGATTAGTTTTAAGAATTTTATAACGTTAATTCCTACTTAAATTACAACCATCAAAAAATGTACACACATAGATGTGGATACGAACTGGGTTGTGGTCTAGTGGTAGATTCGAGGACTCCGGATTAGAATCTCTAGGTTCGAATCCCACTCCAGCAAACTTGTTTCCTGCTTTCTGACACAGTTATTTCGACTATTTGAAAGCAGTCCCAAAACTGAAATATTTGAGTATATCATAAGAAGAACTCAAATGTTTCTTTTTAAAGAAAAAAAAAAAAAAAAAAAAAAAAAAAAAAAAAAAAAAAAGATCAACCAGAGCACAAAGGTTACTTTAAACTGAGACAAATAAAAAAATAGGTTTTTTGATTGAAAATTTGTTTCTTTATTTGTTCAATGGTTCAATGTTATGAGACCCAAATAAGTGTTGGGTTATTTTCAACATCAGGATGATTATTTTCATCAGCAGACCTTTTATTTAATTTTAAACCTTTAATGCAACCTCTTTGCATTTTTTTCTTATAAATCTATTTGTATCAAAACGGCAACTCATATGTAGGTGTATTTGTATTCGTGGATGTAGTGAAAATAGGATAGGGGTGAATACAAAAGGATATCTGTCTAACCCATTGAAGTAACTTTATGTGACAATGTGACATTTCAATACACGGGCCTGTGTACTTCGACCCTTCGTCAAGGGATGACTGACGAATTAGGCTTACTTGAATAGTTTAAATTACCTACGATGAACAAAATCACACCTTCATAGGTACATAGGTAAAAGTTCGTCTATTTACTTTCGCATAATCAAATAACGTAATATTTATTTTCGCAACCGATTTTAAAATTGTATTACCTAAAATAACTGTGGTATTCTCACCTAATCGGTAATACGAGCATGTTTTTTATTTCATTTTGTTCTTCTCGGGTAATTTGATTATTATTTAACGAACTCACGCCATTTCCCCGAAGGGGTAGGCAGAAAGGATAGAACACCACACCACTCTGTCCTGGCATACTTCTCTTGCTTCCTCCACATTCATACATCTTCTCATGCACGCACGTCGATTATTCGACTTCTTACATGCCCACTTGTTTTACTTGATCATGCCATGTCTTTCTCGGCCTTCCTCGACTTCTACATCCAGGCACAGTCGCATCATATATTTTTTTAGCCGTTCTTTCATCATCCATTCGCTCTACATGACTGAACCAACGTAAAAGACCTTTCTTAATTTTGTCGATAATGCTTATCTCAGCCTAACATTCTGCTCTAATTTCAACATTAGTGCACCTATCATACATAGTTTTTTTACACACATTCACCTGAGAGATCGCATTTCAACTGCATTTAATCTACTTTCATCCTAATTTTTCCAACTCCATGCTTCGCTTCCATACATAGGGGTTGGTACCAGAACTCCACTATGCACTGCCAATTTAGCCTCTTTTGATAAGCACTTATTAGATACTACCGACTTTAAGGCACCATTAACTCTGTTACCGGCACTAACCCTCCTTTCAATGTCCTTGTCCATATTTCCATCACTAGTGAACATGCTTCCCAGATATACAAATGATAATTTTGTTTTATTCCTAGAACTAATGGTGAGCATAACCGTATCAAAACAGAGTTATTCAATTTCACAATCAAATATGTAGGTACTTTAAATATGTCGCCATGCGAGTTAATACTACCTAATTATAACACATTGGCAAATATATACATCTGAATATTGTGGTTTTTACTTTAATTATTTTTTCGATTAATTTTTTTTATTCCTTAAAGTTTATTAGTTTTAAAAATATTTTAATCAAACCTTCCTTGTTCCTTTTTCCCTCGAGCCGTTAGCGTGACTTGTTCCAATTTCAATTTGTTGCCGTGAGAGTTCGAAAGCAAAAAAGGCGGCAACGCAATAAACGAGAGTTATAAAATCCCTTACGATTGTTTTTACGAGTTTGTATTGTCGTAAACGGAGGCAATAGTGTCACACCATCTACCTGGTAAAACGGTTTTTGTACAGGGACCAAATTTTTCCGCTGCGGCTGCCATTTGCATTTCAGTTGTACAATTTTTCTTTGGGAAATGGCTACACCGAAATATGCATTGTATTTGAAATATTTCCAAGTATTTATATTTACTGTATGATTTCTATTTTATTTATTTCACACAAACATCATGCATAGATTACGCAGAGAGCATCATAGTCTAAACTTAAATCGAGAGGCGCATAGTTTACACCAGCGATGTGCAAGCAGGTTTCCTGCAAGGCATCGGACCTTAAGAAGAAGTTTACAAGGCTAAAACGAAACATATGAGTCATTTTGACCTGAAAGTCACATTATTTATTTATTTCATATATTCCATTTTTTTCCTTTTTTCTAAATGAAATACCTCGCTGGGCAAAGCCCGTGTTGAGGTATTTATTTACAGCTAAAATGTACATTTACAAGTTTGATACATTTAAGGAAAAACAATAAAATAATGCATTAGGTACCTACAATAACAACACTGCGAGCTATATATATTTGCTATTTCAAGGCACCTCTCGGGATTATATTCTTAGATATTCTTTGTATTGTTAAATTATGAAATAATCCTCAATCATTCGTCTCCATTATAATGATTAAATTACTAAGTGTAATTTAAAAATCATATACTAAACTCAATTGTTTTTTTGCTCTCTCGTAAAGTAATCAAAATGTATTTGATGCCCCTATGATCCCCAGATACAGTTTTATACTATTTTTCTTAATTTCAATTTGTAATATAGTATATTATTTTTGTGCAGTTTATTATTAATTCACCCTGTTGAAATAGAAGATTAATACCATCAAACAGAACAATACTACCAAGGCGTTACCTTCTCATACTAATCATATTCGTATTATAAAGCTCGCGAATGTAATATAATACAAACCTACCCAAACGTAAGAGCTCAGTGTGGAGGGAGCCTAATTTATGGGCATATTAAATTGTTCAATGTGTATCAATTGTTCATATAAATTTCAAATTTATTTCTTTTGTATCAATCAACCAAATGTATGAACTTGTAAATGGTCGTTTCAATTTTGTAAGCATTTAGGAGAACGGGTGCCTTCGAAAATAATATTTGTCTATGACCTTTTTGGCGATAATGTGGAGGTACCTATATAATTTTCGGGATACATTTGTTTTATAGACATTAAAAAAAAAGACCTGCTTACAATATCGTTATCGTAAAATACCCTTTGTCATATTTTTTATTTTTTTCATGATTATCAATTTCTTTTTTTTATTTATTGTAAATGTTTTATTTTATTTTGTTTTATTTTATTCGGGATACAAAAAGATGTATAGGTAAAACATAATATAATTCAAACTAATAATTAACAATAACATGCCTGCCATCCAATTTATATGTATCCGCAGGTAGCTTTAAACAGTTAAAAGAATCTACTTATAATGTAAATAATATTTTTTTTCTTCTTAAGTCTGTAAGTTTTTGAGCTCCTTTATATATTTGTTATATGGGGTATTAAACATATCTAAGCTATTAAATTTATCATCAAACGCCTTACAAATTCGAGGAATCGTAGAATTATTTCTGTGATTTGATTTAACTTTAGGTAATTATGTTAATTAAAAAGAGTTTGACTTTAAGTAATAGGCTATTTTCGTAAGCCAGTATGTAAACACTATGATATTATGTTCTTTGGTCTCCAATTTGACACAACAAATGAAAGCATACATTATTTCTCAAAGTTCACCTATTTAATAGTTAAAATAAATTAATAGCTAAACTCAATCATATCGTTTTATATGTAAAATGTTTTTACCGACAAATTTCAACAACTAACTATAGTTAGTCTTTTGTATTTAATTAAGCCAAGCAAAAAATAATTTATTTATAAAAGAGATTTATATACATTAAACCTCTTTTATTAATAAAAGTTATTTATTTTTTTACAAATATTATGACATGCTTCTAATATGATATTTTTTATGTTGTAAAATTAAATAATCGTCCTTTAACATAAACATTATTTGAAAAATTACACCTTTTTCTATTTCACTTCGTAGTATCTATAAATTTAGAGAAGTCTCCCATTTAATTAAATATAAGAAGCCTTATTAAAATACCGCAGTTATTATTAAGTATATTTCTTCGAAGGTAAATAATTCATCGAAGAGATTGAAGAAGACCTACTGAGTTTATTTCTGCTGAAATTCTGGAATTCTTTGTTCAACGAGGGATTGAAATTCGTAACTTTTTGAACCTACGTTATCGAATTTCATTTAGATACTAAATAAATTATTACGTTAAAATATCGATTGTCAACGGATTTGATACAGGCCTTTTTAATAAAGAAAATCTTGTATTCATTCAAAATAATATTGTCATATTTTGCGGAAATCCGTATGAAACAAACCTTATGAAAAAAAAGTGACAAAATGTGTGTGTAATTTTAAATGGCTTATCTTTTGAATTTTTATTGCCATTTGTTTCAAGTACCGGATAATTTCTTGATAAGCGCTGGTCGTAATAATTTTAAATAATAATATCTTAACCCTAATAAAATCATCTTTTGCTTGATTAAGAGTAACAAAAAATTCTGTCTGTTTGAAAATGAATTATTCATATAATGTCCTTATTATCCTTTTCATATAACGTGTTAGATTTTAAGTGGCCGTAAGCAACAGGAAGGGTTTTGCAAAATGTATTTATTATACCCCTAAACGGTGCCAAAATTAATTAAAGCGTCCCTTCTGACCAGGAAATGTCTCCCTTAAAAATGTAACGGGACAAAAGGATCGTAAAAACTTGCTTAATTTTGAAGAACACACCGTCCGTCCTTGTAATAAAAAGACTGCCGACCACGTGACCCGTGACGCGCGTTCACGTGATGGGACTAAATTTAGCGCTAGTAACTACCATGGCCTAGGTTTGGCCAATGTTAGTGGAGAGATGATGCACGAGAACTGGCGGCCGATCGTTTGGCTTTGCAGGCAGTTTGTGGATCCATATGCTTCACATAGGGAACTTATATGGAATGATAATGATGACAAAATAAGTTAAATATGCCGCGGATGAGGCTTTTCTATATTTATGTACACATATGTTTTACATGGCATCGACAAACAAATACGTGATAAATTATAATCATTTTTCGAAGTTACCTATGGTCCCTTTATATTAATTATGAGAACCATAATGCTCTACAGGGGATGATAATTTCTTCCTCAAATTTATCTAGGGTCAGATAAGGCTCCAGAGAGACTACCTATTCATGCTCAGTACCTAATATCTAAGCAGTACTTACAGTAACTCCATCATTCCAGATCTCTTAACGTTACTGAAGGCATTAATGCTTCCATTCAGTTAATGACAACCACTCACATTAATATTATTCTCTGCAAGATAACAATTAATGAAGCATATTGGTATTTAAATACGAGTAGATGTCTCAAAAGAACATTTGGAAATTTGTATACAGAGCTTAGAAGAGATTAGTTCGGTTTATTTACAGGTAAATCAAAATATATTGCGACAACCGTAGGTACGATTAATTAACGTGGATGTAATAATATGATAGTGAAATAAACATATTTAACGTAAAATTACAATTGGCAACAGAGACGAGAAATTTTCGAAGGGAATGTAGATATCTAGGCGTTTACAGGGCTTTCGACCTGTCATTGGCTGGTAGTGCAGCAAAAGCGCGATTTCTGTCGACTTTCATTAGACACGAGAGAGCTGTTTGCGTGAGAGAATTTAAGTATGAATAAGGCGGAGAAAAAAGGCCGAACGAAAGATTCAGCTCCCAGAAGATACCAGGAGACCTACACCAGTCAATCCAGAATAAAATTGCCCCTACCTTGATATTATGGAGACTGGAAATGGGAGATCTTCTGTTCTACACTTCACTTAAATCAAAATAACTTCACAAAAACACAAAACGGATCACAAGATTTCAATACAGACACAAGTACACAACGGATAAGGGTTTTAAAATAGTTCGAGGTTGAATTTAAATGCGGGTGCGTTTGGATTAATTTATAAGCGAGTTCACATATATGAGTGTGGGTTTTGAGCAGCTGCGTTATTGTTGTAATTTT
Organism: Micrasema minimum; assembly: GCA_022494985.1. Lineage (NCBI taxonomy): Eukaryota > Metazoa > Arthropoda > Insecta > Trichoptera > Brachycentridae > Micrasema > Micrasema minimum. Next base: position 17 of record JAGVSP010003151.1, on the reverse strand, counting down.
CAGACTACCCGCGAAGT
>JAGVSP010003150.1:0-23665 GCA_022494985.1 Micrasema minimum | reverse complement strand
ATAAATGAAAAGGGTTTGAATGTGTTAAGAAAAAAAAATTATCAACTTAACTTTAAATTTATCTTTATTGAAATCGGTTCACCGCACCTTTTAACGGTTTTACAAGAAAATGTGGCATGTTAAAAAAAAAACCCTTTTAACTGAAAAATTTTTGGAAGACCTCAAGTTTAAAAGGTTTTTATTTTTGTTAGCACAAAAATTTAACTGTTCTTAACTTGCAATATATTTTACGAGTGGTTTGGTCTTTTTTTTTACGAAGGCTAGCAAATAATTAAAAATATAAAATGAAAAACATCTTTCACCACCCCAAGGTTTTACGAAGGGGAAAAGCCAAAAACATCTTGAACGAAATTTTTTTTAAAGAAAAAAAAAAAAACTATCATAAAAATTAAATTTTTTAATTATTTAAGCCAGGTTTTGGGTGCGGCTATTAACTTTTTTTCAGCGCCAGAAAAACATAATTTAAAAGAAAACCTGAAAAAAACGGTGTGGGCTTTAGCTTCAAGTTTTTGGCCTTGATTGATTTTTCAAAACAGAATTTTGAGGTGAAGATTCATCTTCAGGCGTTTTCCTATAGGTGACATAAAAATTTCGTAAGAATCTCTACTAGCAATCATTAAAGTTTCTGCCTAAAATGCATTTAGCAATTTTCTCTATGGATGACAGAGAGTGTTTCAACAGGTACGTGTTGAAGCGTTCGTCCCATTTTTATGTAAATATTGTGCAGATATGGATATCAATAACTAGGTGGAATGGGGAATGTTGTAATACAATCCAAGTGTCACCTTACCCAGCCATCAAAGGGACAGGTCTGTAATCCCAGTAAACCCCTCGTAGATACCATATTCCCTTCCAAATATCTCGTCTCTGTTTGAGATGTCCAAATTGTGATTTTATCAATGATTGTTCAAAAGCGTTAATTATTGCATAGTGGGTTGTATGCATCGTAGCCAATAGTGTGTAGCGGCATTCTTTATGAGTCGCGGGTTCGATTCCTCCGTAGTGGTAAACCATGAAATAATTGTTACCTTGGGACTGTGTACTGAAGTGTAAGTCTAATAATCTCACTGACACTGCACTTGGTGTACTAATGCAGTCCCCTATGCACCAATGGGATAAGGGAAAGTATTAGTTGTATTATTGCTCAGAATTCTGTATCAAATTAGGCATATTAAAAGTTTCGACCATCAATTAAAAAACGATAAAAAAAACTTATATTTTTTTTTTTATTATTATTGATATCAAATACATTTATTACATAATATTCCCCATGAGTTTTATATATAAAACAGTTTAATAATATAATGTGTATTTTCAAATTAAATTATTCAGATTCATGACCGGTCCCAATAGATCCTGTCAAAACTTAGCAATGCTATATTTTACGTTTTTTTATGAAAACGTTTATCTCCTTGGATATGTTTTATTTATTATTTATGACTACATAAACATATTCATATTTATTTTTTACAAATAACAATTTATATATTGAGAGTAGAATAAAAAGTATCAGCCCAATATTTTGTAATAGTTTTCCTTTTCCGTGTTGATAAATAAAATGTTCAGAGACATAATTTAGGAATAGGATAACAAATACTAAACGGAAATATATTAATAATGCTTCCTCTATAATTTTGTCTTTTACAATCGGGGGGTACCTATACCTATACGGATATAAATTGTAGGTTTTTTATAAATAAATGATTATTTTTTAGTTGTACATGATATATAGAGTGCATAACATTAGTAAATCTATTGGCGTTATAATTAGAAGCTCTTATAATTACCCTATCTAGGTATCTAGCAGCTTGAGCAATGTAGGAACCACTTTCTTCAAAGAAGTAATGACTTTTGGCTTGCAATCAGATGCATTTGTCATTACTAAAAGTACCTCATCTAGTTAATATTAGATCGTTACGCCAAATAATGCAATGATGCCGGATAGATTTATTACATACAATAGATGCCCGCTTGCACAGCGCTTGTGTAAACTGTGCAATTTCCTGTGAAAACGTTCAATATTCAGTCACTAGATCCTAAATGCGTTGAGGTGATAACCGATGAATTAAGTACATTTGTTATTTTATTAGGTATAGGTATATAACGAATATTATAATACTTAATATATGTTCTCCATCTCTTAGGGCGGTGGATTCAATAAAAAATATGAAAAGCCTTAACTACTATTTTTATGTGCGTTGAAGATAACATGTGGGAGGTTTAAGAGCATACCACACCACGTGACTCGCGGAATGGCTTCCTATACAAACGTATTCCTCGATTTTCTCCTTGGAATTTAACATTATAGCTTTAATTTTTGAACAAATTTTTGATATCGACTTGGTGAGTGTTTGCATCGTCTTATTTATTTATATTTTGTTTGTTAAAGGAGACAAATAAATTATTTGTAAAAATATAAAGACGAATACAAACACGCATCTGTTGTTGCTCGATCCACAGATTCACGATCGACTCGGTAATAAGCGACGTGATAACGATTTCTTACCCATGGATGTTTTAACGTTTTCGCGAGTCACAATGGAACACGCGTTATAAAAAGTTATCGATCGGATTATTACACGAGCGCATCAAGTCGCGAGCCCTTTCCGAGATATATATTCTTCGCACATATCTTCATTCAATCTTTCTCGAGTGCCGTATTGCATTTAGCCGGCGTTCAGCAAGCCAAATATTGAGAAAAGCAGTCGACATAATAAACAATCCGACATGCGCGATGATTTGACGTTTGACTTCTGGCCGCGATAATACGCGTGCCGAGCAATCCCGAGCGTTGCTTATCGTGCAATGATTGCGGCTCGGCGAACTGGGTATTAACGAATGTTTATTGTGATCGGTTTAATCGTTAAGCGTTAGCACGTTTTTTAACTACGTCGATAGTTATCTGTGATTGAGCTACTGGTCGATCTCTAAAAAAGTGTGAAAAAAACCATCGCCCCTAAAGTTAAATTCTAAGGAGAGAAAAATCGAGGAATACTTTTGTATGAGGAAAAGCGGCCTATGAGTCACGTGGTGGTGTATGCTCTTAATAACGTAAATTTAGATAATTCTAAACATAATGATATTCTTAGGTAGGTACAGTTATCATCAAATTTACGATAGTAACATTTTGTAAAAAGCGGTAAAGTTGGCACATCGGTCCCCGCATTATTTACTTTATAGGTACCAAACCCGAGCTTTTACAAATTACCTATATACATTTCAGGGTTATTATTTTCACGTTATTGATTAATATTTCTATACAAAGTACATCAGAATTAAGCCCTGAAATCCACTCTATGTATTCCAATCACTATGTATTATGGAATGTGAGGTTTATTGATAAAAGCGGCTCGGCGGGTGTAGTGACTTGCGACACCTTCACTTTCACGCAGTAATATGTACATCAATATAATATTGCACAGTTTCTTAACCTCAAACTTCTGGCAAGTCACCCCCGACCAATGCTTTTAGCACCCTTTTACTTTAGATTAAATAAAATACCAGCCCACGTGAATTGTAGACTTACTACATTTACTAAGGGCAAGCAATTTCTTTTATTTACGTTTACGTTTTCAAAGGTAAAATGGATATTTTCAACAGAATTCCATCAGAAACATTTTAGTTTAATCGTCATTTTTATACTAAGTACTATTTAAAGCTACTCGCCAATGACATACTTGTTGTGTAGGTTAATTGTATGAATATAATTCTCATACCAAGTGTGAATAGGATCATACATTAATAATACCGATAAATCAGTTTTAGCGTGCAGTATTGGCGATGCGTGAGCTTTACTTTTTGTGTTTCGATAGATAATTTTTATTTTTGAATTATTTATAAATCACGTGCCTTTATTGAGGCTAAGTACCTGCTGGGAAATTATGTTCGTGAGATTTCAACTCTAATAGTTCAACCGATTTACTCTACAAATGCACGACTTTTTAGTGCTGCTTAGTGCTTAGGGGTATAATTACTAATATCCCAATCACTGTAAATTTGGGCCAGCTCCTTGAGCAGGTTGGGGTGAATGTGTTTATGACAATCTTAGAGCCGAGACAGTGATAGGGGCAATGAAAGCATTTGGTCGCGTATTTAACCTTCTTTTCTTCCGCTTTTTCCAGTAAAACTGAATCTATTAAATTTCGCGGATTAGCTTTAAAAAATCGGTAGAGTTGTGCTGGACTGAAAAAAAGACTCAATAGTCTTTAAAACAGTCTAGAAAAAGGGTGGGGCTTTCACTGCTGCTTAGTAGTTGTAGGCTACAAAAAAGGTTCCCATAGGATATCTTTATTCACCAACACCAAATAAACCACACATTTTACACCAAAACATCGCTCATTTTCACAATACATATTATATGTACGTCAGTCTCATTTCGTATAAATGTCTACCCACATATTTATTGGTATTTTATCTCATGTGTCTTTCGTAGCTTTTATTTTAAATTTTTACAAAAAAGCAATAACTTCACAAATTTGTATTACCCAAAAGATCGTTGTGGAGAGTAATATAATGTAGTGATTATCGACATGATGTATTTACTAATTTACACGACACGATTAGATCCCTTGAACAGATATCCGAAATAATGGACTTCTGGTACAATGTGAGTTGACTTGTACCACACCATGCGCTCAATAACTACTCGTACAAACCTACTTTTATATGAATTTGCATGATTATTGGACATATCCGCGGAATGGAAATTATATGTTTTGAAAACCGGTATTCTTTATAATCAATTTATGACAGGCTAAATTCAGATATTTAGGTAACCTACTCCGATATTCTGAATTATGCACATTTGTTTTTTTGTTTGTTTTGTTTGTTGGATTCAAGGCATACTTACTGGACTGGGCTGATTTATTACTCTATTAGACACCACGAGCATGTTTTAATATTGTATTATACAATTAGTGATTTTACAAAAAAATTACTTTTTGTTTGTTTGTAATTTTTATTGAGCTAAAAAAAATTACAGCTTTAATATTACCTAAATATTTATTATTACATTAGTATTTTACTAAGGTTGCTTCTGGATTCATTTAATCCGTGTATTTCTTTGAAAGTCTCCGGTAGTTCATTATACCTTTTGAATCCTTTGTACATTATGCTGTCCTTACAAAGTATCCCAACTTGTCAAATGAGCCCACCGCGAGAATGCCCGGGATCCAACACAAATACTGAAACCTAGTTCAGTAAGTTTAGTGTCGAGAGTCCACTTTGGATATGTCCATTTATGTATGTCTGTGTTTTGTGTGCCAAACTGTTGTGTAGCTCATCTCCAGATGGTCCCGCCGTGGTCCGAATTAACCTGTTTGTGAGAAACATCGTCACCATTAGCGACGTCAAGATGGTAAGTTCCCACCAGGACTCCTCCCCCAACCTCTACCATCTCACCACCTCACGACACGTCACGACTGCTCCTTACTTCTAACCTACTATTACAGTCTCGGGAACCATTGACACAATCCTAGAATTACTTCAGCACGCTGATCATATATCTACAATATCTCATATCCACTTTCAAACTCTTTATTCGTGACTGGCCCAAGTCAAAAGCAAAATTTTTTCCATACAAGTGTCTGTAGTTTTCAGTTCACATTCCGAGCAAATCATACCCACTGTTGCGAGTTACACTGAGGTTTTCTTTTTAACTTCTCGAAGGCGCTTTGATTCAAGCAAAGTGTCGACACAATTATTACTATTTTCACAGTAAAAGAGCAGTTTCTTTAAGAAAAGGTTTTAAGTTTAATTTTGTGAGTGTGTTGTTTTTATTTTATTTGTACTTTTTATTTTGGTTTCGTATGCTGTAATAATTTATTTTATTAATACATTTAAACGTAGGCGTCTATCGCTGTGATATCTATATATTAGATACCGCTATTCTCATACCCTTCTTAGAGACATTTAAATCATCATTTGAACCTATTCGAAATAACAAGAAATACCGGGCAAACGTTGCGTTTCCTAAGGTTTTAAAATTAACTCAAGGCAATTTAATCCAATTTCAAATGGTTCTTTGAACATTGGTGTTTTTCGCCTAACTCTTGACGAAAGCACATTTGTGAAACAACCAACATAGCTAGAAATCATGAACCTTTATCTAACCCAAACCTATTACCATACGTCCAGAGTAGTTGTCTAGACCAACATGACATCATGTTCTGGAAGTTATACGACTGACACCAACGTTGTTCAACTAAATTATATCAAAGGAAAACCGATTCAACCTAATGGTGTTTAATAATGTGGTGGTGGGTTTTCAATAGTAAATGGTTGAAAAATCTTTATTTTATTGTAAAAATTAATGTAAAAGTAAAACAATCGCATGCCTTCATCAAACTATACCTTTCATTATTATGTTTTTATTTGTAAATGCTTAACTTTTTTTACAATCATGAAACAATTCCTGTTTCTGCTGGTGCCAGTGCCTGGAAGGATCTGTTCTGGTGAACTTCCTACCCATGTCCTCCTGGACTGGTGGTTTTGGTTGTTTCGACTTTCGCCCTACCTTCATTATGCCACGGCACCCCTATACTATTATTATTATATCAATTAGTTTATTTGGTTTGGTAAAATGACTGCCCAATAGAAGAATTGTTGCTAAATATATTTTATAGAGCATTTTTAATAGTTAAACTGTTACAGTGTGCAATTCAATTTTTGTATTAAACTTCCTTGGTTTTATGTAAATGATTTGATTGATTTGGAGGTCTTGCGACAACAGTACTCTTCCATGAGATAGGAGGAGTGATAACTTTGTTTTGCCTAGAAATTGTTATTTTCAGAATCTGGGGGTGACTTCTAGGTAAGTTCTTATTTTCTATCTCTCATCAGTTCACAGCGGAGGAAGATATCTTTAACTCGGGTAAGACCTTTTAATATACATAGCAACAGCTATTGTAGTTGTGTATTATTATTTATGTGTATGTCACGTTACGTCACGTGATTATTCCCAGTTCCGTACTGACAATACCTACTATTATTATCTCACGAGTTATGGACATGAACAAGTGTCCTTATTAATCTAATAAAATCCCCCTAAAAATGCTTACAATCGTTTATTTTGTACTCCTTTAAATGTATTTAGATCGCTTTAAATTGATTTTTAAAAACTTACTTTGGTCAAATATTGCAATGCTTCACGTTATTTTTGTTTCCATGACTGAATATGCTGCCAAAAATATTTAACGCTCTTTCTATAAATATGTTTTGCCATACAGATTCAAGCTTCCAATTCGATTAGAATCTCTAGGTATAGCGGGATCATCAATTCAGATTATATTCAGTTTCTATTATCATTAAGTTTGCCTAGAATAGTTGGATCAATAACGAGGCCTAAAAGGGAAATATTTTTGGTGGCAAAGGTATCACAAAAGATCCTCCCGAACATCAGCCACGAGGAACCAGCACGTTGTTAGTTCCCCGTCTCCCCTCGGGGGACGCGGGCCACAGTTTGGGTTTGCGAGCACCGCCACAATACTTCGTCCAGAAACACTTATCGGGATAATTCGTTCGATTTATCGTTTTACGTTTTATGTTCTGTTTTGATAATTAGACTTCCAGTATTTACTAGAATTTCATATTGTTTGTTTTCGTTATATGTAATTTGGTCTTAAGAAGATGTCTAGTTGGTACATATTGTAGAATTGGTTTGATATTGGTCAGAAACCGTAAATCGTCCTCCGTCTCAATGTCTCGGTCTCTCCACTGTCTGTCGTTGTGTTCCGCCGCCGCGAAGTGTGCCCGCGCGCGCCCTGCGCCCGGCTGCGTGCCCCCGGCCGGCGCAGGCGCAGGACGCGCGCGGGTCCAGCCCGGTCCAGCGGTCCCTCGGACCCTGCGACCAGTTGACAATCATCAGCTCCTAGCCGCTGGGTGTGCTTTACATGTTTACTTTATTTTCTATTCTAAATTTATTTATTCTATCGTAGTTCCGTAAAAAACGTGAATTTTTATTTTATCCAATGTACCTACGCACTGTTCAAAGAGACGAAACGCGATGTTTCTTCAAGTTGCTTTGTTACTTAATTGGCTGTTATTTTATTTTTCTTTGACACGTGAGTACAATCACGGTGGGTATTTAGCAACAAAGGTTGTATTAGACTAATGTTTATCGTTATTCCATACGAATAACCACTCGGCTGCCGCCGTGAATTGTCTACTGGTTCGATGTTGTATCTGTGCATGCTGGTTGAGATCTTCCTTTACATCATCATCATCTCCTTTGTCATACTTTAGGTCTATTCTCATTTGAGGTAGCTCCATTTACGTTAGGTATGATTAAGTGATTATCATAACGAAACACACGTCGAGCATAAGGTAAACTTCACATTGTTAAACAGTACTCATTTCCTTTCGACACAACACGACAATAAAATCGAAATGGGATAATAAATAATCTCTGAGAGTAATGTATGCATTTCAAATTGTTTGATCATGTATTCTAGTGTTTAGTACCACTCACAATAAAATAACTCCACGAATTCGCCAATGTGAGTGGAAAAGCATTTTCTAAACATTTAACTGGTGACCGTTTTCTTTTTCAGGAATGCATATTGTCACAGATTTTAGATTTCCATTTTCACATCAAACATTAAACGACCGTTCATTTTATTTTAAAAGGCGACGGCCCGACGGTTGTTCGTGTCAACTTCTTTCTGCGATCCATCAGCAAAATAGACGATTATAAAATGGTGAGTGAGACATGATCACTGAACGCTCCACCCCTGGCCCGTGTGACCCGCTGGCTGCCTTGTACCCCTGTAGTACTCCGTGTTGCATGACTGTCGAACCGGGACCGGACTTGAAAGGGAACTTGCATTCTGCATTAACAAAAATTATTACTAACTTGTCTGGCGCTGTAAGAAAGGATTATTGGAAACCTAGTTTTGTATAAAGTTGTACGTTGTCGTTTGACTACAGTAAATTTCAAAGTGGTTAAGCGCCTCGGTGGATTTTATTGTTACCAGGGGTCGGCAGTTTTGCTCAGCCAGGGGTAGGGTCCGTTCTCCTAACTGTGTCTCTGTTCGTGATTCTGTTTTGTTTTACATAACTATTAACTTATTACTAACAACACAGCGTTGTATTGGATGACTGATATTGTAAAATTGCGATACTTTACAACTATCTTAAATATTTATGTTATTCAGTACACAAGGCTGTCTTGAAAATATTATTTGTCGTATAAATTTTGAAAGAATTATTCATTCCCTTCTTAATCGAAAGATGGAAATTAAAACATCAGAGATAAATAATAATGTTTAATTCAACCTGAAAATCACATTAAGAATTTAATTATTACGTACCTACCAAGAACAGAAATTTTTACCTGTCTAGGTTGTATAGTAAAAATGACGCGACAAATTTGTTTCTTTGCTTCTTCATAAAGAAATACAGATTTTATCGGAATGATTTAGTGATAAATTTTACATATTATTTTGAAAGGGTTACATTTGCTTCTAGAAAACTGTACAATAAATTCAAAATAATTGGATGGGTACATTACAAAAAAAATATTTATGCGAGCCTTTGAAACTGCTGCAAACACGCCATCTTTGTTTCAATTTCCACCAGTCGATAGCAGACCTCAGTGTCGCAGCGCCGCAGAGCGCGTGCGCGGCAGCTTATGGAACTAACTTGTTCCTGGAACCACCGCCAACTGACAGCTGACACTCGGCACCCGAGGAACTACTACTTCATTCCTCGGACTCACACGATCAAATTTATACCCAATTTCCAATTTACGTCCGCTTCTGCGAATGCACTCACTATTCAAGTACTCACCTTCAAAAATAAAAAATTTCGATAAAATTCTTCATTCTTCTAATTCACTCATTTTTCATTACCTCCTTATACATAAGTGACTAGTCAGGTTTTGAAGTTCTCCACAGCACTTTTCACAGGGCTTTTCAAAATTTAAAATGTTATATCCCTTCATGACGGGAGCCATTTACGAGTATTTTCTCAAACACAAAAATCGTTCTTCATAATATTATTGCTTTTACTTGGTATCATCAGATTCGTTATCTCAAATTGGCATTTACTATTCATCCATTGTTGTGCTTCGGACCCCAGTACGTCATCATAATCGCTCATTTTATTGTCATTCATCCAATTTGTTCAACTGCTAATCCCGTCATAAAGAAGTGAATCACTTATTTGATAAAAAAAAAACGCCTGTCCCAATGGGGACTAAGAATTAAATCTAATTCTTAGTCGATGCTGGTCCCATATATCGTTTTATGGGAAAAGTGTTGTTTGTATAAATGTGATTCAATTACATATTTTTTGTATGTAAAATGAGCAGAATTTTCGCTTAGTTCATGTGTAATATTTAACCCTGTCCAAATTTTATCAGAGGTCATTGGTTCAAACGATTGTACTCAAAATGTTGTTGGAATACCCTTGTTCTTTAATGACACTAAGTTTTAAGTGCGTGAAAAAATGAAATATTTTCTTGTCAAAATGATTTCTTGTAAGGATTGTGACCTCTGACCTCTGGTGGACGTTTAGTTTTCTGTTTACAAATGAGGATAAGATGATTTAACTTCCGCGAAGTCTATGTTCCCTGTGGATGGCCTGTGCCTGCGCTTTCTCTATTGTCTGTTCTATATCTGTTCCGATCCCAACTTGATCCTACCAAACACCCTGTTCAACCTCTCTCCTATCGAATTCCATATTTTCAAACCATTTTAATATGATACACAAATTATTTCCGTGTTCTAAACCTTCCTATCACAAACTGATGCAAGAGTAAGTTAGATTACGTTTTGTCTTCTGATTCCTAAAGTTTACGGTCAAATCATGGTGTTTTGCTTTCTTTGACATTTACTACAAAGACAATAACTAACCGTTAAGTGGTATAAAATTATAAGTGAATCACATTCTTTATACAAAACGTGTTTCGTATCCAACGCTGACATAACCTAACCTAATCTACGGCAACCCAACCTACCCTAACCTCACCCTCGCACTCGTGTAAGATAGGCCGGGTGTTGCCCGCTACTGTCACCCAGTCTTCCATCACGAGGTAATTGTTTTATGTATTTTCTTTGTACTTTGGTGGACTGATGAGCATTTGGTTACAATCTGTTGAAGATGTAATACAAAATCTCCTTCATCGAGATAATCCAAGCATGATGTGGGTAACGTGTCACTTACTAACTCTTTTCTCTTTAACAATAACAGTAAAGTGCAATGGCGTTTTGGCAAAATGGCATACAATAATTTTTGCATCTCCCGTTATGAACAGTTACAGCAGTAAAGAGCGATCCAGATTCAACTGGCTATTCCTTCGTTGTCGTTTCTGAAAACCCATTGCAGTTTCAAAAAGCTGATCATGTCAACAAAATCTAAAATACTCGTCAATAGAAATAGTTCTATAAGGTAGTAAAAGAAAATAATAATATTCGTGAGTTTATTACTTACTGCAGTGATGATATGATCAATTTTCGTATAAAATTTGCTACCGCATAGAATTAGTAAAATTATTAATATAATTCATGAAAACATGGCTACCTTAATTTCGCTTCATCCCGAGTATCACCCCTATTTTATCTGAAGTACGCTACTGTAAAACATAAATAAACAAGGTTAAAAGCAATTTATTTTAATTTGCTGTTCTGCTGGAAACGGATCTATATTATATCTGAAATAATTGAAGTTCTAGAACTTCTATTATTTTCGAGAACATACATTACTTACATATACATTTTCTATCCGTGAAGATGAAAAATATATTTAAATAATTTAACAAAACAGCGTGGAACATTATTGTATACTTTTCCAGTATTCCGATTGATCGGCCTAAAAAAATTCATGAAAAAAATTGCCCAAACTCAAAAGACGTTCAGAAAACAAAAATTCAAAGTTCTAGAGTTTTCACGGCCTTCAGAACACAGGTCAAGTTTTTCTGGGTTATTATGCCGTGTTTAAAAGAGAAAAATGTAATGGTACTTAATTTTTACAAGATGTTTATTCAATGTATTGACTACATGTATTGGAAATTGTTCCAACAACTTCTGACAAACGAGATTTTTTTGCGGAGAACTTGTGATTTATGGTACTGTAACTGTCAAACTATAGTTCTCAGGTTGAGTGGTAGTTAGGGTTGAGGAATGAGTGAGACTAAGGTAGCCATAGTTCAGTCAATTCACAAGTAACAATATGAAGATCGTTCTTCATGTGGTTTCTGTCCTCTGCAAGTGTTGGGTAAATGTTGTTGCTTGCTTTTCCTTCTGCATGATTACTGCCTGACGCTTTTTTGGAATGACTTTTTTATTATTTTCATTATGTTGTTATTTACTTATAATTTACTGTTAATTTTTATTTAAAAAAAAAAAAGGAATCGATTATTTTATGTTTTAAGCAATTAGTTTGTATATTTATTAACTATGACTACTCCTCGTTTAACGTGTATTATCCAAGTGATATAATCAATTGTTGATTTTGGCACAATTTCAACACTGAAAAACATATTTGATTTTAAATTTTCTTTCATTCAATAATTTTAAAGGCCGAACTATAAATTTTCATGGTCAACTATCGTTGGGTTTTCTAGATAAGATTGCTTATATTCACATTTTTAATCATGTACCATCAATAATAAAACAATTGTTTAACGTTGGTCAATCGTTTATAACTTGTGTTTTTTTTTATTTTTTTTAGATTTGTTTAATATAGCTTAAAAATATTGTTTAATTGAATCAGTAAATTTTTTAATGCTTTTAACGCTGAGGATTACAAAACAAAAAAAAACAAAAAAAAATTGCAAAGTTATTCAATAAGTTACTCGTGTCAAGTCATCTCTTTTCTTGACGATTAACTTCACGTTTAAAATGACAGAAAGTTGAGAAGATTTGTGACTGTAATTCTGAATTCTGACTTAAATGCCACGACTGTTTACTCAGTCAGCTCTGGTGCTGGCGAGAAGCCAGTGTTACACATTCCTGATTCATATTACAATGTTTATCTTCCCAAACAGATCTGTCAATCCTGAAACATAATCAATCTATTCAGCGTTAAAAGATATTCCAATAAAAATTAATGATTAAAAGCATTTGAAATTCAGTAAACTACCTATTACATTTTTAACATATTTTGGTAAAATATTTTAAATAACTAAATTAAAGAATGTTAGAAACATATTGATACAATAAGATAAACTGATATGGCCATATTTCATGAATATTTCAACTTGTAGGAATACAGTGTCCAGTTGACATTCCGAGAGCAATGGCTCGATGAGCGACTCAAGTTTGACGACTTTGGAGGTAAGGAACATCATCCGATCAATTTTCATCTTTATTTTCCGATCTTCGACTAAAAAAGAGATAAAACACATTTTATTAATCTTTAATTGCTCATATGATTTTATTGTAAAAAACGAGACTTTCAATTAAAATTTGAAAAAAAACATTGTCATCACCATATAACGTTACGTTTCTTGAAAATTAACCCTGCCTTGTGATGACGTGATTACGAAATTTAAGAAATACGAATTTGTATAGATGCTAATGAAAGTTCTTTAGAAGTGTCCTAATAACCACCGAAACATGAAAAAATATCAAGTCATTTTAATGTAAAAAAATTGTATCTTGTAATTAAGAGCATGAATTCTAGTTTATTTTGTTTTCCGGACTAGGTCGTCTGAAGTACTTGACCCTGACGGAGGCCAGCAGGGTGTGGATGCCCGACCTGTTCTTTTCCAACGAGAAGGAGGGCCACTTCCACAACATCATCATGCCAAACGTTTACATCAGGATCTTCCCGTACGGCTCCGTGCTGTACAGCATCCGCATCTCCCCCACGCTGTCGTGCCCCATGAACCTCAAGCTGTACCCCCTGGACAGGCAGGTCTGCAGCCTCAGGATGGCCAGCTGTAAGTCCGGTTTACCATATTTATTTCCTCCTTGACGCTACATCCTTAAGTGGGGAATTATATAGATACTAACGATTCTCTTTCCAAATTTAAATACTATTGATAATAACTGTGTTTACTTAAAATAATACCCGTGTATTTCCTAAACAAAACAGAACTGTGGAGTTCTATTTTCGATAATAATATCTGCAATCTTTCTGTCGGGAAGTTTCATAACCAAATGGTATATCAATAAATTGATTTTATAGATTGATAAAGACGTAATTTTTTGTTCTGGTCACGATTTTTAAAATTAATTTAATTACTAGGCTTAAGCTATTTGGCTATTATACCTAAATTCAGATTTCTGTTCACCCACTAAGATTTTTATGAATACTATGACGATTTGATTCTGATAATTCCAGATGGGTGGACGACTGACGATCTGGTGTTCCTGTGGAAGGAAGGAGACCCGGTACAAGTTGTGAAGAATCTCCATCTGCCCCGGTTCACCCTGGAGAAGTTCCTCACGGATTACTGCAACAGCAAAACCAACACTGGTAAGTTCATCTTCCACAAATACCAATATTGTCATTCAGGGTTCGTGATGCCCCTACCCGCGACTGAGCCGAAGATACCCCCGGTACGCTGGAGCACCTCCAACGCTTTGGATCCGCGGAGTGGTGCAACGTGCCCTTAACCAAAGTCATGAAGGAGTACGTCACGGATCCAGGCGTCAAAGAGTTGGAAGTCAAAATGGAGCTGGTGACGTTATGTCACCGCCTCAGATACCCACCACGGAGCGCGATGATTAAGAGAAACATGCTGTTTCTTTAACATTTTTTGAGTTGTTTTATTATTAGTTGGCAAATCGTTTTTTGTTTCTTTCTAGGTGAATACAGTTGCTTGAAGGTAGATCTTCTCTTCAAACGAGAGTTCAGTTACTACTTGATACAAATCTACATTCCCTGCTGCATGTTGGTCATCGTGTCCTGGGTGTCCTTCTGGTTGGACCAGGGAGCTGTGCCAGCTAGGGTATCCCTGGGTATGTACTTTTTGTCTATAACTAGACTACTATAACTACTATAATATTTTGCACTTTTTCTTCCAATGTTATCCTATAAATATTAAGTCATTAAAGTTGGCCAAAAGTCTGAAAGATGTTAAGATTTATATTATCATGACTTTAACTTTTATCTAATACGATTGTTAAATTTCGAATAGATCACATGACATATCTAAGAGTAGTAACTCAGAAGAGTCTGACGTAGACAGTAGACATCCAACATCAACGCCTCTTTGTTAAACGAATGGGTTCTCCTAAACTATATTCCAGTGTCATGATGATAAATCAGCCTACAGGGGTGACCACTCCGCTGACAACGGCCACGCAAACGTCGTCGGGCATCACCGGCTTCTTGTTATCCGAGTGTAGTTTAATGTTTATACTGGTAACTTAAGTCCAGAGTGTGACGATGTTGAGTCTGCCTACAGGAGTAACCACGCTGCTGACGATGGCTACTCAGACGTCGGGCATCAATGCATCCCTGCCGCCTGTGTCATACACCAAGGCCATCGACGTGTGGACCGGAGTGTGCCTAACGTTCGTGTTCGGAGCCCTGCTGGAGTTCGCGCTGGTGAACTACGCCTCGCGCTCCGACATGCACCGCGAGAACATGAAGAAGAAGCGCCGCGAGATGGAGAGCGCGCAGAGCATGGACGCCGCCTCCGACCTCATGGACACAGGACAGTAATACCACATTCCCAATGGTGAGCCCCGACACGGTACAGTATACATGTGGATGTCTTAAAGCATGGCGACTCTCTTGTTTGGCTTTTTAAGGCGATGAGCATAATCAGGCTTGGATAAATTGAGCTTGGGTAAAATAGCAAAATACCCAAGAAATAAATTGTCAGCAATGCAATTCAGTTCTTAGCTGGTTAGAATTCACGAGAAGGCCCGGGTTTGAAATTCGCGAAGAGATCTAATTATTTATAGTTTTTTTAAATTGTGAACATTTTTTTAGGCACGCACTTCACATCCATAATTTGAGGCCTCCGGTTAGAATCTCTAGGTTCAAACCCCACTCCAGCACATCTTGTTTACTGCTTTCAGGCACAGTTATAAACGATTATTTAAAAGCAGCCCCAAAATTGAAATATTTGAGTACCTATATCATAAGAACTCAAATATTATAATATGATAGATAATCAAAACCCGCAATATTTGGGCACTTGGTGTACTAGTGCAGTGTATTTTGAGCTAAGAGATGAGAGGAGAAATCCTTGCTATGATTTATTTCTCATTAGCAATGATTTCAAAATTTTTAGAATGTTTTCGAAATTATTTTCTGTTTACCAAACGCCTTCACCGGAGTCCTTCAGATGACGACCAGTCAAGTATTTTGTTTTGGACAGTCATATGGATGCAAAATATTAGAATGATTCGATAACTGGATTAGCTAATTTTAAATTATCTTGACTCATGACTGATTGTGCCCATCGCAACTTTTTTCAGTTTCTGTATTTTGTTTCAATCATCTTGTGGTGCCGAAAAAAATGTGCAGAGTTGAATTTCTTAACCAAAACTTTGTGTTTCAACACATTGTATTTATTATTGCGAAACTGACAAAAGGGCCAGCAGTTGCTCTATTATCTGTATTCTGTACTTTATATTCTGTGTTGTTGTCAATGTTTATTATACAAATACATGTCATCATCTAATCCAGTGTTTGCCAAAAACATTTTTGTTTTAATTAGTTTTTTTGCCAAAGGCTGACATTAATGAAAATTCAATCTTGTAACGAGTTTTATTTTGGTAAACACTGATTTAGAAATCCCAGTAAACAAAAATCATTATCTGTCTGAGAATCAATTACCGAAAGAGACTTTAAAAATGGTCATGGATTTTATTTCGTGATGTTTATTGAATCATTTCAATCCTTTTCTCTCTCTGACAGATACTAATTTTTGCAAATGTGAAAAATTGAAATTGTGTTTTGATTGATTGTCAGAGTTGATTTAATTTTTTTGCTTCATTACTGCTATATTCATTATATATGTTTATTTAAATAATTGAATACCACGTAAAATATGATGGTTAAATTGTATTTGTCATCCTCTTTGTCTATACTGACCACGTGATGACCAGTGAACCCCTAAAGAAACGGCTGTCGATAAGCAAGTTTCTGGGAGAAAATAGAAAAAGATTTTGTGTTTACTGATTGAAATCCGAATGTGCTCTTCTTTATGGAAATGCTGCTCAGATTGAGAAAGTTTTTTCCGGTTGACAGAGACCTCCCTACTCAATCAGTAAAAAGGACAAAAGTAATTATTTTTAAATCGTAAAACTTACATAAGTCTACACATATCTTGTAAATGAACGTTTTATTTGTTTATTCTTTGTGTTAATTAAAAAAATGTGTGTGAGCTAAAAAATGGAATCATCCTTTTGATGTGTTTATTTTTATTTTGAGACAAAATGGTTGTCATAGCTTATCGGGTATAATAATTTGGTGGTTGACGCTTAACCAATGTCCAATATCCCGTGAACTGTGTGATTATGTAACGGAAATAACTCCCCAGAAGCCGCTCGCGCGGCGCACGGGGGACTCGGGCCTGGAGAAGGTGCGCCAGTGCGAGGTCCACATGCAGCCGCCGCGGCCCAACTGCTGCAAGATCTGGCTCTCCAAGTTCCCCACCCGCTCCAAGCGCATCGACGTCATCTCCCGCATCACCTTCCCGCTGGTGTTCGCGCTCTTCAACCTGGTCTACTGGTCCACGTACCTGTTCCGCGAGGAGGGCGAGGAGAACTGATGGGCGCCATTCCTGCTATCGGCCTTCTGCGTTACCTTGTGCATCTTCTACGTCCTCATATTCCTCGTCCGCCCCGAGGGGATGCTTTGAGCTGTTGCTGACTGAAAACTCTTCATTCACTCGTCTAGTTTATTCCATTCTCTACCTGTACTGTAATCTCGAATGTCATTATCACAATATGCATCAACTTATCCCGAGTCAGAATCAAACAAGGTGTATTCGACACCTTTGAAAATCGCAATCGCTAGACTTTAGAAAGCAGTAATGCTACGACTTTACTTTTAGGCTAATATAAAATGCAGCTTCTCAGGAATCTGTTAAATCACACCTTCATATAATGCACGTTGAGATCCTGATATAATATGTATACATATTGTGGATCCATCTCATTGCATAGGTGTATTGAGTTTCTAGCCTTTTTTTACATAAAAGGTTTTTTCCATATTATGTATTTTTATCTGTAAAGATTGTTGTCTGAGCTGTTTAAAGTTGTTTGCATGATAACTGCTATAATAACTATATCACGTCAATGTTGAATGCTTTTAAATAATTTCTGGCACATACATAGTATAATATCTGTATAGTACCTACCTACTCGTATATCTATATCTTTCAATCTCTTATCTGTTTGGCTCCTGTTGACTGACTGACGACTGATTAAGTTGTTCAAGTAGGAAATGTAAGGTAAGTAAGGAATATAAATTAATAAGACCAGATTGTGGCCATCTTTCTCTGCGGTAAAACTTCAACTGTGATTTCCAGGGGTTTTTTTTTCATGGATGATCTTTGAATTGGTCGGTGATGAACACCAACCAGCACTTGGCAAGTTGATGACATCGATGGCGATGGACAGATTTCTTGCATTTTGGGTATAATCTTAAAAAGGAGGTTTTATATTACCTCAACTGTGTATTTTACACAAAATTATTCAAAAATACTTCTGAGATATCTGTGTGTGCAATTTTAATGACCATTGGAAATAAATTAGGACCACGAGGTGAAATAAAATTTATCATTTAAACAGTCAAATCCAAAAAATAAAACTAAGATGAACATGCGGATGCGAATTCAAAGACTTACGGAGCATCCAAAAAGTAGCCATTTAAAAAAAAAATGCATGAAGCTATTATTTTCAAAGATGGAAGCTGCCGTCTTAGTAGATACGTGAG
The DNA here is from genome assembly GCA_022494985.1 of Micrasema minimum. Lineage (NCBI taxonomy): Eukaryota > Metazoa > Arthropoda > Insecta > Trichoptera > Brachycentridae > Micrasema > Micrasema minimum. The sequence continues at coordinate 4,819 of JAGVSP010003150.1, read as the reverse complement.
AGTAGATGTTGAGCTCTGAACCCTGTGATTATGTAACGGAAATACCTCCCCAGAAGCCGCTCGCGCGGCGCACGGGGGACTCGGGCCTGGAGAAGTTGCGCCAGTGCGAGGTCCACATGCAGCCGCCGCAGCCCAACTGCTGCAAGATCTGGCTCTCCAAGTTCCCGCAGCGCTCCAAGCGCATCGACGTCATCTCCCGCATCATCTTCCCGCTGGTGTTCGCAATCTTTAACATGGGCTACTGGTCCGCTTACTTATCCCGCGAGGAGGGTGAGAATAACTGATTAGTTGCACCATTAATGCTGACTCTCGGCTGTGCCACGTTTTCCTTCGTGTACATTTTCATATTTTGCAAATTCTCCGATGGGATAATTTAAGCTGTGAGCCGACCGGAAACTCAGGTACTTCTTTACAACTCTTGTTCTTTCTATTCCTTATGTACCTACATTTTCGTTGTCTTGAATCTCGTTACTACAAACGAAAACTTATGCCGGTTTAATTTCAGTGCAACAAGAGTGTATTTGAGATACATATTATTGTCCAATGCCAGCGAGCGTTTTTCTGTATCCCTCTCTTGATGTTGAGAAGAGCAACTTTTTCACTGTATGTGAGACCTGCGCGTTGACCAACTGGTCTACCGAGTCCACCGAGATATCCAACTATTAGCTGGTTCGCTCGTGTCTCACAATAGTCAGCGTTCTACATTAACGGTATCAAAACGATCAGTTTAAAAAAGAAATAAGATTGACAAGGTTTAGATTGCGCTAAAAGTGGGATTCGTTGTCAGTCACAATCCTTGTTCTCACTGTACTATTCATCACATAATATTATAATAACCTACATAGAAGTATAATATAGATTAGAATTGAGCACATAATCAATATCAAGTAGATGATAATATACCACATACAATACAATATTATTATATACATGAATATCTACCCTCAACACACGAAGAAGATTACCCTCGGGTTTGACGTAATCCTTTATGTAAACATGTGTGATAGATGATGAAAAAAATGGGGAATAGAAAAGCAGGAAACAGAACGAGCGTATTCTAGGCACTAAACAATATTTGTAAATGAATAGTTGATATTATATATAAACAAAGAATTTATTAGCAATATGTAGATAAAAATGACATCAATTATCGGTATGTTGTGAAAAGAATCCCTACCATTCGAGATTTGTTTATTAATGCAATATTATTGTACCCTTATAAATATGTATTTTCATGTTAATCCCATCATATCTTTATTGAGTACCTACCATGTTAAGCATGTAATGCTATTTTAACATGTTTATTTTATGAAATAAATAACAGTTGACGATAAATTTAATATACAAAAAAAAAATTCAGAATCTTTTATTTGATATTGAAAGTACTTAATTTATCTCAAAATTTTAACTGCATCCTAGCAAAAAGCAAATATTTCTAAAGCTCAATAATTTATAATTTACATTATGGCTAAACCTAAAAGAGGTTCATTACAATTATTGAAATGATCGGTAAACCAGATTTAGAGGTATAGAAATAACAGGGTAATTTGACATTTCGATGCTTTAAAAGACATATTTCTGACATCTGTCATTACTTCCTAACATTGCTACTGTTTTTACCGACATGCCAAAATACTCACTTTTCATTCAATTAAAATAAGAAATTTCTTATCAACTAACTTAGAAATTACTGATATGAAATTTAATAATGCCGGTGAAATTTACAGTACCTAGGCACCTTTTATTTTCAGTTAAACAAACTAATTACAAGTCAAATTTATATTTCAAAAGCACTAAATATTTTTGATTCATTATTGTATTGTAAAATCACACGTTCCTTTTTTAAATAGTAAAACTTATATTATATTTACATTAAAAAAATATTCACCCAATGTTAATTGTTGTATTTTACTACTCTCTCTTTTATATGAATAAAATAATTGTTTGAGAGGTCACATGGTGACTGTTGACCTAATTGTTCTATCGTGCATGTTTATGTTAATGAATTCAAAGGATGTTAAAATTTGCTCATAATTTATACAATAATTTTAAATATCATCAATATACGTAATAAAGGTATTAAATACTAAGTTACTTATTTAAGTTATTATTACTTTATGCATAAGCCACGATAATATTTATTTCTTTTGTAATAATATGAGCCGTGCCAAAGACTGTTTAAAGTTATATATGTATCAATAATAACTCAACTCTTATTACTTTTAAAGTAATGTATTCAACTGTAAATTATTTAAGTACATACTCTGACTTCAACTTAAGTTAATTAAGAAACATTATGACCAAGTGACGTTTTTTATCGCTTTTCTTCTTTAAGTCACTCAACATGCCCACACGATCAAACAACCAAAATTATTATACATTTTTACCTACCTTTGTACGATTGTCTTATGCAAATATATATTTTTTTAAATACACTATTGCTTTTTTAAAATTTTGTACGTAAATATATAATATTTAAAAAGAGGAAATTTTTGAATAAATTTTTTCACTTTGTGTCTGGTTTTACCTGTCAATCTACCCTACATTATTTACCCTAGAGCAAAGATTATTTTACAACAAAAAATAACGCTTATCTTGAATATGTTCAACACTAAAATGAAGATAATCATTTAATAGACACATTTATTTACCAAATATGTAATAACTCATTTAATAATCCGAGATTTTTAGATTTTTATTTCCGCAATTTAGGGTAAATGATGTAGGGTTATAATTATTATTAATCAATGGCAATGGTATTTTTATTTTAATGACATAATTTTTAATCCCATTATTTGTATTACTTACCTTAATTAATAATAATTATTATTTATTTATTAATGCGGTTCATTATATTTTCATAAATTTTTCTGGTTAAAGTAAATACACATAATATTTTTTTCTGTAGAATTATTTATGGAATTTTTACAATAAAAGTTAAAAATAATATTTATATGTATGTATTTATGAACTGTAATTTTTACTACTGAGAATGCGACGATATTTTTTGCTATAATTTCACCATCCATTAAAAAAACAAGAAAACCTTATGATTGTTTTATTTATCCATTAACAAAGTTTTTGTCCAAGTAACCAATAAACTAAAGAGGGAGATGTTGGAAATCGAAATCTAGAAATCCCGAAATTTCATAATTCGACAATCATCACGGGGTGCTTCGTAGGAACTTCGGTTGCACATAAAACTCATATCATACAGAGTGTCCCGTAAGTAGTGGACCAACGGAATGTTGGTGAAAAGGGGAGTTATTATGTATCCATAACACCAATTTTTTTTGACTTAGATTAATTAGTGTAGAGATACGATTTTTTTAAACATTTTTTTAATGTTACGGATACATAATAACCCCCTCTATCACCAACATTCCGTTGGTCTACAACTTACGAGACACCTATATCACAATCATGAGAAATATAAAATACATACTAAATAACAAAATACTAATAATTTACATAAATTTAATGTTTGTAATATGTAATAAATACATATTTTAAGCGTTCGATTTATAATAAAAAATTGCGAATTCTTTGACGCGTTTATTGCGTTGGTTTATTACTTAAAATATTTATTTTATAATAAAAAATAATAAATAATAAAACTTTAGGTCGGTATAAAGAGAATGTATTGATTATAACAAAATAGTAACCAAATACAACTGTAGATTGATTTTTCTAATTTATCAATATTTTTTCTTAAATACTTTAAATTATTTTAAAATAATTTTTAAATAAATTTGATAAGAATAATGAAAATTAAAAAATTTTGTGGGTAAGTAAATGACATAATATAGACGGACAACTACCTACTGTTTGGCTACATGTAAAATCAATGGTTTTAGTTAGAATCGCCGAACTAAAACCACGGATTTCACAAGTAAAAAACAGTGGTGAATCAATAGTTTTGCAGGCATATTTTTACATGATAAATTTGATAATAATGTGCAAGAATTTATTTAAAAAAAACCTCTTAATTAATTTTTCAAATCAAGAAATTTTAATCCAAATTCAAAATATGAAAATATGAATTATCGAGATTTGTAACATTGTGATAACACATGTCGTATATTTTCAACACTATTATCTACCCCTGGGCCCTGAGGAGGTCATCAGCCGGCTCAATCGGAAGTTTAGAAGTGACAAGGCTCATTTCCAGAAGGGTGTACAGTAGGATAGAGGTTTCCAGTCCTCGGGGTAAGGTGTCGTTCCCTTTGAAATTCAAGTTGACAAACATCCAAAATATCTCAGGTTCTCATTAATTAATAACAAAGGAAATTGGTTACAATAATAAAAGGTTTATTCGGACCGATGGCTCTAACAGTACCAAAATAAATTCTAGACAAAAGTTATCAAATCGTGTACTCGTAAATTGACGGCGAGGAATGATGATGAAAACAATGGGTTAGGATTTGGTTGATATTAATGGTTAGACTGGGATGAAAATATGATATACTTAATGAGGAAATCCACTGCTACCCGGAATTGAATTTAAAAATGGCTTTCGTGTAGACGCGAATATTTAAAAATTTTTGAAGTGGGATGAAAAATCCAAAAACCGCACAGCAAAAAATTAAATAAAAAATGTTGAAAATAGCATTCATTTCAAATCTTAAACAATGACGTCACTCCTTTGTATCACCTAAGTGTACGTGTTTCCGGCTTTCCGTTTTTAAACCCCCTTCTTGCCGCGTTCCATGGCATTTTATATGGAAATACAATCTACATACAAGCTTCTATTGCAAAAAAAGATGGCGCCATTTAGTCTTCTAGAACAGGTTAAACAGTATATACAGTTGAAAAGGGG